>JAAGEH010000012.1:1771966-1795898 GCA_011751065.1 Lasiurus cinereus
CTTCTTCTTCTTCTTCTTCTTCTTCTTCTTCTTCTTCTTCTTCTTCTTCTTCTTCTTCTTCTTCTTCTTCCTCTTCCTCTTTTAAAGAATACCCTTCAACATACCTTGTAATACTGGTTTCATGGTGATGAACTCCTTTAGCTTTTTCTTGTCTGTGAAGCTCTTTATCTGCCCTTCAATTCTGAATGATAGCTTTTCTGGGTATAGTAATCTTGGTTGTAGGTTCTTGCTATTCATCACTTTATATATTTCTTGCCACTCTCTTCTGGCCTGCAAAGTTTCTGTTGAAAAATCAGCTAACAGTAATATGGGTGCTCTCTTGTAGGTGACTAACTACTTTTCTCTTGCTGCTTTTAAGATTCTCTGTTTGTCATTAACACTTGGCACTTTGATTATGATGTGTTTTGGTATGGGCCTCTTTTGGTTCCTCCTATTTGGGACTATCAGTGCTTCCTAGACCTATAAGTTTATTTCTTTCATCAAGTAGAAGTTTTCTGTCATTATTCCTTAAAATAGGTATTCAATATCTTGTTCTCTATCATCTCCTTCTGACACCCCCAAAATATAAATGTTAGTACACTTGAAGTTGCTGCTTAAACTATCTTCATATTTTTGGATTCTTTTTGCTTTTTGCTTTTTTGATTGGGTGTTTTTGCTTCCTCATATTCCAAATCATTGATTTGATTTTTGGAATTTTCTCTGTTGAATCCCTGTAAATTATTCTTTATTTCAGTTAGTGTATACTTAATTTCTGATGGGTTCTTTTCCATGTCTTTGACATTTTCACTAAGATCCTTGAAAGTCTCAGGAAGTCCCTAGAGGCTCTCATGCAGACCCTTGAGTAACCTTATAACCATAGATTTGAACTCTGTATCTAGTAGTTTGCTTGGTTCCATTTCTTTCATGTGTGGCATGTTTCTTTGTCTCTGCATTTTGGCTGCTTCCCTGTGTTCGTTTCTACGTATTAGAGCTGCTATGTCTCCTAGAATTGGCAGAGTGGCCTTGTGTAGTATGTGTCCTCTAGTATGTCATCTGAGCTGGACACTCTAGGTGACCCAGAGTATAGGCTGTATGCACAGTCTTATAGTTGAGCCTCTATTGCTATTGGCATCTCTAGGAGGAACTGACCTCAAGGCCAATTGGCTGTGAGAACCTGCTATAACTACAGTGGGAAAGCTGCTGTGTAGAAAATACACTTAAGGAGCAGGATTTGCTTCATTGGGGCTTTGTTGCTCACTGAGTCAGCCTCTTGAGTGTGTCACTTGTGGATGTGAAGAGTTGTAATCTGCTATGGTTTGAAGCTTTTCACTGGGTGCACTGGATGTAGGGCCTCCAGGGAAGTGCAAAGTCTGGGGACATCCTGCAGGAGCTGTTTATGTTGGGCTTGAGGTGCCAAGGCAAGGCCTAGCTGTGAAGCAAAGCAGGCTGATACTAGTGCTGGGTCTTGGACCTTTTATTAATAGGTTTGGGGCATGTTGTCACCACCTTCAGCTTGTTTGAGAGATTTTAGCAAAGTCTGAAGCTTGAACAAGGACATATGGTTAAACTGCTGCAAATAGGTTTGGTGGAGCTGCAAACTGGATGGGGTAGGGTCTCAGGGAATCATTAGGATGAAGCCAACAATATGGCTGCCAGTCAGCCCTGCCACAGAGGAGGTCCCCATGCAGGAACAGTTACCCCTGTGAGCACCACTGACTGGGAGAAAGCTGCCCCCAAGTTCCTGACCCAATGCTGGACAATCCAGTTCCTCCCAGTATGTGTCTGGGTCCCCCAGAGCAGCTGCCCTGTGTCTAGCACTAGAGATCAGATGAAGTGGGACCATGTAAGTTCATGTGCCAGCCTCTGTGTCTCTCAGCACCAATCCCTGCTGGTTTTTATAGCCTGTAGTTATGAGGACTTCTCTTCCAGCTATGGATCCCTGAGCTGGGGGTCTGGTGTGGGCTGGAACCTCTTGCTCCTCATGGGCAGCCTGCACAAAGATGATCTCCCTCCTGATTTAGAAAAAAAATCACATGTGGGTGTCAGACCATACCGTACCTCTGCCCCCTCATAGCAATCTCAGTGTGCTTTCTTCTTTACTTCTCTAGTTGTAGGACAGTTCCAAATGATGGCTGTTTATATTTTAGTTGTTATTTTGATGAGGTTGTGGGAGGCAGCTAGTAGAGGCCCCCACACTCAAATTAGCCTTGAACATCCAGCATACTTTGATTAGGGTTCCCACACTACTTTTGTCCCAAACTATATGAATAAAAAGTACAAACTCCTCTGCAGAAAATGCTATTTTTTTTCTATTCTACCATTACCTTTATAACTGATTTGGTAATAACTATCTTTTTCTAAATTGTATATGCAAGTTAGGAGATAAAGATGAATGCCTGGGAGAACTAATATGGCCCCATAGCAAATGCCTGTACTTGCTGTATCTAGACACAGAACTAATTTTAAAGACGAGTCTGCCTTACTAACTCAGTTTTAAAAACTTCTATAATAATAAAAGCATAATATGCTAATTAGATTGGACATCCTTCTGGATGAAGCTGGGGCTGTGAGGGAAGTCCGGGTCCCGGGTGATGATGGTGGCCAGAGCAAAGCCTGGGTCTCAGATGCCAGGGGGAAGCTGGTGCTAGCAGCTGTGGGCAGGAAGGCCTACTCTTGCATGAGTTTTGTTGATCGGTCCTCTAGTTTTTTTTATAATTGACAATTATAAAGTAAATGTAGGAAAGGAAAAATACATTGGAGACACATTTTCTTCTGCCTCATTTTAAGACTTAAAATTTTGAATTATAATGACTGAACTGCAGTTAGATCAGAAAGCAGCATTCGTTATCTTTTTTAATTGAAATGAATATGCATTATCTTCTATATTTAAACTTCTGTACCATTTTCTAAAAAGGTATAGCAAAACTACAAAATAGTTTACATGAAATATTTCATACTTTAAGTCAGCTGCTTATTAATGAGTTCAATAAAATCAATAAATTTTAACATTTTCAGAATTTTAAGTGGGTTCAAAGGGATTCACAGAATTAGGCTTAGTTTTCAAGATAATGAAGCAATTTTGTTTAGTGAGGAAAGACAAGGATGAGAGAAAAAAATACCATTAATATTTATATTTTTAAAAAGTTTTTAAGTTTCCAAGATTAACATCAACAACAATAACAAAAAGTCTTTAAGATATAATTTGATATGTTGATAAAATCTTAATTTTACATTCAGCTTTTCCAGGTATATGCATAATGTAAATACTGTTCACATTCAATAATAACTGTGATCATAATCATTTGACTTACGTCCTGTTGGTTTAGAAATTTTTGGAAATAAGATGCAAGTTTGTCTGGTTATGTCCTGGTATTAGAATTGTTGATTATCCTTTCCATAATTCAGCACTGTTTTCAAACTGAAGTCCAACAAATAAATTTAGTAGCTTTATGATTAAATTTTTTTCAGGATAGAATGGAATAGAATATAAAATATTAGAGTGTAATGAATATAATAGAAATAGGTGATTTAAAAAAAACTTTTTATTTCATTTCATTCACACACACATACACTGGTCCATATTGTAAAATGTATTTCACATTGTGAATTTCTCACACAAAAGTTTAACAAAAACTTTTATTCATATGTAAAATATTTAAATCTGTAATTTTGCACTTGTAGAAATTGAATTTAAAGAGGGAGAAACCCAGCACATTGTTGAAATTGAAGTAATCCACGATGGGGTTAGAGAGATGAGAGAGGCCTTCACTATTCACCTAAAACCTGATGAAAATATGATAGCAGAGACACAGGTAAGTGATAAATACATATACAAATGTACAGCCAGCATTTTATCAGGGAAATTGCATATAAGCATTTCATAGTGTACAATAAAATAATGGGACGCTGTACAAGCCTTATATAAAGGAGATGTACGTTATCCCTTTCAACTCCTAAATAAAATTTTTTTCCTATCTCTATATATAAAAGGTTAAGTGACCAACCATCCATCTGTCCAACCATCCAACCAACCAGCTGACTGTATATATGACAGGTGCTGGCAATTTAAAAATAAATGTTGGTGCCAAAACCGGTTTGGCTCAGTGGATAGTCCCAAGTTCGATTCTGGTCAGGGGCACATATCTTGGTTGTGGGCACATTCTCCATTGGAGGTTGTGCAGGAGGCAGCTGATTGATGTCTCTCTCTCATCGATGTTTCTGACTATCTCTCTCCCTTCCTCTCTGTAAAAAATCAATAAAATTATTTAAAAAAATAAATAAATAAAAATAAATGTTGACTTGCACATGTGTGATACATATAAAGCTCTTGCTGGCACCAATAGCATGTGTGTGTTTCCATCTGTCATTGTCAATTGTGAATTTGGTTGACACTTCTATTAAAGAGAAAGGGTGAATAGCAATATTAAAATATTTATTCTAATTAATTTCCTTTCAATGTGCATGAATCTGTGCACTAGGCCACTTGTTATATTATAATCAAAAGATTTGTGTCTTTGTTTGAAAAATCATGTTTGTACAAACTCAAAGACTAGAGTCACTGAGCCCTATATCTGCCCATGTACAGTAACAACTGAATTTAGAATTAATCTCCAGAGATAAAGCATTATCTCAGCTCAAAGATGAGATCATTAATTCAGTACACAACTCATTAAAACACACATTTTAATTCACAAAATAGTTTGCTAATCTTCAAAACTTTACCTTTTCAACCTAGCTTTATTAAATTGATGTCTAGAATAAATATAACATTTACTGGCACTCACTTCAGCATAGCTCAAAATGTTACAGTTCTAACACCTCTTTTCTTTTTATTTATGTTTCATAAGTAATCATTTTTTCTTTAAGGTGAACAAATTTACACATTTTTTACCTTTAAACCTAAAATAATGTTTTAATAAGTTTTTATTGGTTTTAGAAAGAGAGGAAGAGAAAGGGAGAGAAAGAGAAAGAGAGAGGAGCATTGATGAGAGAGAAACATCTATCAGTTACCTCCTGCAAGTGTCCTGAATTGGGAATTGAACTAGTGATCTCTTGGTGCATGAGACGGTGCTTAACCAATTGAGCCACTCCGGCCAGGACCTAAAATAATTTTTAAAGTTAAATGATTTAGGAACAGATCAATATTTATAATATCTATGCTTAAATGTACTCTATTTCTTTTATTATTTGTTTCACTATTTGTATGAGATCAAATTAAAGAGATTTTCTTCCTTAAGTATGGGTTACCATTTTGTGATTTTTACTACTTGGTGATATTTCTACTATAGTGCCTTGCTTTTATTGAAGGCATATTTAAAATTGAAGAAGTATGGGCAGAAAATCTTTTTTTAAGCCTTGATCACATAAAAATTAGTCTTTTGTTATTTTTATGAAGCATAATATTAAACTTTTTAAGTGAAAGAAACAGATTCACTTCAAGTTATAAGAGCTTTTTTAAAGAATACACTTACAAATATATATTTGGAAACTATCGTAGTTAAATATTAGAAGATTTATTCAGGAGCTAAGGCAAATTTATCAGCAAGGTGTTCGGATTACTGTAACAGCAGTACAGATTCCTCTCCTCTCATGATTCAACTTCTCCCTCTGCCTGTGCTTCAGGCTCCTTCAACCTCTGACCATTTAAGGCTTTGCTTTTTTACTGGCACTCACTTCAGCATAGCCCTAGGATCTACCTTCTCTCAGGATGTCTTTTAGCTTTTCTCCCATTATCAACTATTTGACTTTTTTTTATGGATCTTCTACGTAACAACTCCAAGACAGATTTAGCTACTTCCATCACAATTTATAGAAAAAAATTAGAGCCCAAATGCTTCATGGGCCTTTGGCCAACACAAACTGCTGTGGGCTCAGGTACCCTCCCCTGATACCATAAGATGTGGTGAAAGTGCCAGAGTCATGTAAAATAAACTATACAGGATTTGTCACTCTGAAAGGTATCTGCATGTTATAATTTTATCATGATGAAGCCAGGGACTTGCCAAGCATCATGGCATTGTTATGTGCAATAGAACCGGTAAGAGTAAAATATTTTAATAATCACAAATAATTATCTTTTCTTACTAGGCAACGAAAGCCATTGTGTATATAGAAGAAATGAACAGCATGGCAGATGTCACTTTTCCTTCTGTCCCTCAAATTGTGTCCTTATTGATGTATGATGATACTTCTAGAGCTAAAGAGAATGCTCTACCTGTGTCTGGCTATCCTATCATCTGTATCACAGTGAGTAGGAAATTGAGGAATATTGTAAAATAATTACTTAAAATAATTCTAGTTTAACTAATATGGTATTATCTTTGACATAAAGAAATAAAAGTGGGAAAATACTACAAGGTTTAAGCTGTGAACTTTGAAAAGGAAAATATAGCATTAATCAAATAAAGTTCTCATTTTTCTTCCTTTATCCAACAAAGCTTAATTAACTGATGTGTACATAGATTGTTATTTTATATTATCTCTGTGCCTGTCACTAATAGGATAGTAAATGAGGGCTGAATTCTGCACTCAAGGAAATAAAAAAAAATAACAGAGAAAAACGTGAAAATTAATTACTATGGGACAAAATATGAACATATTCACAAGAATAATGCAGCTCTATGTACATGGGAAGGCTTAGGAATTTCAGTTTAGAGGAAGAGTTAGATAAGGGAAAGTCATTTCGGGAAGAAGTAATTGCATCATAAGCTACATCTAGAAGAATGGCAAAAAAAAAGTGGCATATTATCTTTTACTGCTTTTAGAGCAGTGGTTCTCAACCTTTCTAATGCCGTGAACCTTTAATACAGTTCCTTATATTGTGGTGACCCCCAATCATAAAATTATTTTCGTTGCTACTTCATAACTGTAATTTTAGGCTCTACAGCAGCGGTTTTCAACCTGTGGGTTGCAACCCACAAGTTTAGAACCGCTAGCAGGTTTCCTAAGACCATTCGAAAACACAGATATTTACATTACGATTAATAACAGTAGCAAAATTACAGTTATGAAGTAGCAACGAAAATAATTTTATGATTGGGGGTCACTACAACATGAGAAACTGTATTAAAGGGTCATGACATTAGAAAGGTTGAGAACCACTGTTTTAGAGAGAGGAAAAGAGAGGGAGGGAGGGAAAAACATCAGTGTGAGAGAGAAACATCAATGTGAGAAAGATCAATCAGTTGCTTTCTGCATGTGCCCCAACCTGGGATCAAACCCACAGTTGGGGTATGTGTTATGACCTGGAATTAAACCGGTGGTGACCTTTTGGTATATGGGACAATGCTCCAACCAACTGAGCCACACCAGCCAGGTCAAAGAATGGTATATTATTATTTCACTTTATTTGCCTACTCTTGAATCTTGAGCCAAAGCTAAGGACCTATTTTTATGTCAAAACAGCCCTGGTATGATAACCTATATAAAATGGGTTCACAATAAATGTTTATTGAATTAACAAGGCAAAAATAATAATTTGGTGTCACGTTATATAGGTCTTTAAATGTTACGTTAAAGAATGTGGATTTCATTTGTTGAGTAGCAAGGAGTTCTTGCATAGAATTTCATGAGAAGTTGTGTTTGAGTGTTACCATGGCAGTAGTGTGGCCCTCAGTTAGGGAAGTAGTGCTGGGAATGGGAAGGGAACAATTTAAGAAATATTGCAAAAGAAGAAACAACCAAGTTCACTGACCCACTGGATGTGGGAGGCAAGAAGAAAGGAGGGAAAAAGGGAAGGAGACAGAGAAGGAACAAAGATTCTCTATCCCACCATTATATGGACAACTCTGAGGATTCAAGAGATGATGAAATGAATAACACTTTTACTTGTATCAGTTAGAAGTAGAAAAATCTAATAGCTGTTTGAAATTCAAGATTAGAATTCATAAAAGCTATGATGGCTAGGAATAAAAGTTTGAGGGCTTTGCAAATAGCATGTAGGAAGCCGGGGAATGCATTAGTGAAAGCACTATAATGGAACTTGAGATGAATAGTTTATACATTATTCTGTATTGTGACCCTAACATAGTTCTGTGTTCTCCATAGGCTTGCAATCCTAAATATTCAAACTATGAAAAAACAGGTTCTATTTGTACAAGTGAGAACATCAATGACACTTTGACTCTGTACCGATGGCTGATTAGTGCACCTACTGGCACTGATGGTGTGACCAGCCCCATGAAAGAAGTGGACTTTGACACCTATTTTACATCATCCAAGATGATCACTTTAGACTCCATATACTTTCAACCTGGCTCCAGGGTACAGTGTGCGGCTCGTGCTGTCAATATCAATGGCAATGAAGGCCTGGAGCTGATGAGCCCTATTGTAACCATCAGTAAAGAAGAAGGTAACGTATTCCTATTTTCATATGAAGATCATTGGAATACCATGGCATATGGAAATGTTTAATTTCTGGTTATTAATTTTTTCAAATGCCTCATGTATTTTATAATATGTTTTACTAATAAGTACTTAAAAATGAGAATCTGTTTTTAAATATTTATTAAAAATAAATATTGGTTCATTCCACATTTTAAAATCACCTATCATACACCATACTTTTTTTTTTTAATATATTTTATTGATTTTTTACAGAGAGGAAGGGAGAGAGATAGAAAGTCAGAAACATCGATGAGAGAGAGACATCGATCAACCGCCTCCTGCACGCCCCACAGTGGAGATGTGCCCGCAAGCAAGGTACATGCCCCCGACCGGAATCGAACCTGGGACCTTTCAGTCCACAGGCTGACGCTCTATCCACTGAGCCAAACCGGTCTCGGCTTACACCATACTTTTTGCTGGCATATAAGTGTTATGCTCAAAATTTTTAAAAATGAATAAATAACACAAGACTATTTTCTTGAAGGCGTTTAAACTCAAATTGAGAACACAAAGTTTAATCTGGACAGGGTACAGAAATGAAAAAGTGGTAGTAATTAGTTCTACTCTGAATGGGTCAGGAAAGGTTTTATTAAACAGGAGATTCTTAATCTGAATCTTGAAAATAGAGTGAAAAAGGCATGAGTAATGACTCAGAGAAGCATGAAAAAAACATAGAATATTCTGGGAACTAAAAGTAGGTAAATGGAAGGCATGTGAGAGGATCAGGAAATGAAACAGATGTTATACAAGGTTCAGACCTAGAAAATTTGGCTCATATACAATGTTAAAACACTCCAAGTTGGTTGTTGCATGAGTAGGAGTTTGCTGGAGTCTGAAGAGGAAGTATTATCCAGGTAGAAAAGTATGTACAAGTGTCCAGACCTTGTTAATACAAGGGAGATTGTGTTCAGGACTGGAACTTGACACTTTGGGTGCAAAATAGGATATGGTTAAAGATAATATTGAAAAGATAGGAAACCCACTTTATTAACCAATCCTTCAGTCTACAGAAACCATTTAAATTAGATTTTTAAAATACCTGTTTATTTATAAGATTCTATTTCTAAAACTTGTATTTTCATACAAGACTTTAGAAGTATACTTGCTGCATAAAAAAAATGTATATGTACCACCTGCCCATTATATAGTAAGGGTCAATATTTTTTAATAGCATGTATAGTAAATATGCTCTTTTATTGGGATTAAAACATATGGTGTTTAAGTTTCTCTTAAAACTAAACTTTGAGTTAGTACCAAAAATAGAAAAATTAAGAAATACCTTAAGATGTCCTACTAATAAAACAGACAGCCCAGGTACTGAGGCCAGCCTTCTGATTTTATTCCTGTCCTAATAAATACCCCAGTCTGCACAAGTAGAAAATTATTTTTCCTAGATGTCTTCAAATTATAATTCCCTTTCATGATATTAAAATGAAAATATCAAAATTACCTTAAAGCTGGGGAAGGTGGGGGTAAGGGGGAGAGATCAACCAAAGGACTTGTATGCATGCATATGGGCCTAACCAATAGACACAGACAACAGGAGGGTGAGTGCATGAGTGGGGGGTATGAGAGTTAAGGGAGGATTAAAGATACATATGTAATAATCAATAAAGAAATTTTTAAAAAATTACCTTAAAGCAAATATTAGAGAAAGATTTTTATGTCAAAATTCATGAGTGTCAGAGAGGAAGAGAGACAGAGAGAAGATAAATAATGAGCTATAATTTATAATACACATACTGTAAGAAATTACATATATAGAGAAAACTAAACATTTTGTTCTCTTATTTCAAAGATACATTAGTTTTTGTTTTTAAAAAAGACACATTAGTTTTAGTTTTATTAGCTTATAAATAATGTATATTTTTTTAACTAGTAATAAGTATATTATTCCAGAGTAAACATCAAATCACTTAATTAAACTATACTTACTTTTTTCCCATTGATTTTCAATCATCCATACTGTGTTTGTCCATACTTTATATTAAAACTAAAGGCCTGGTGCTCAGATTTCATGCACTGGGGAATGAGGGTGTCCTTCAGCCCAGCCTTCACCTTCTCCAATCTGGGACCACTCGGGGGATGGCCGACTGCTGGTTTTGGCCTGACCCCACAGGCAGTCAGACATCCCTATCACAATCCAGTCCTGCTAGCTCCTAACCACATGACTGCCTGCTTGCCTGATTGCCCCTACTGCTTCTGCCTGCCAGCCTGATCACCCCCTAATCACTCCCCTGCCAGCCTAACAACTAACTGCTCCCCTGCCTGCCCGATCACACCCAACTGCCCTCCCCTGCTGACCTGGTTGCCCTCAACCTCCAGCCCCTGCAAGCCTGGCCCTCCCCACATCTGCCCTTCTCTGCAGGCCTAGTCCCCACCATTTTCCCTCCCCTGTCAACCTGGTTTCCCCCAACTGGCCTCCCCTGCAGCCTGATCTCGCCCCCAATGGCCCTCCCCTGCAGGCTTTATCTCGCCCCCAACTGCCCTCCTCTGCCAGCCAATTTGGTTCTGATTGGTTGGTTTCTATGCTAGTCAACATCAAAAGCTCTGCCTTCTAGGCAGCCATTGACTTTTCACAATTCACCCAGATTTGGTTCTGATTGGTTGGTTGCTATGCCAGTCAGTATCAAAAGCTCCGCCTCCTAGGCAGCCATTGGCTCCTTACAATTCACCCAGATTTGGTTCCCATAGGTCAGTTTCTACGCCAGTCAGCATCTCCAGGCCTATCTCTGGGCCTGAGCTTAGAAACGGGGCTGATCAGCAGCCGCCCCAGGCTGCTGGTGAGAAGCTGAACTGCTGATCTCTGGAAGAGAGGCTTGGCTGCTGGCAAGACTGCCACTGCTGATCAACCCTGCCTCTTTCTCTCTCCAGGAGGTCAACAGTTCAGCCAGCTCACCTGTTGCACATACAGCCTGGGAACCGAACAGTTGAGCCTCCTGGTTGTTGTGGATGTGATGGATCCAGGGTTTTTATATATTAGGACTAGAGGCCTGGTACATGGATCTCTAGGCCAGGATCTCTAGGCCTGGCCAGCAATTAGGGTCAATATGTGAGGTGACTGGCAAGGCAATTGGGGAGCCCCCGCTGGCACCTGCTTTGGCTGGCCTGGGGCCTGCAGGTTAGGGGCAACTCCTACATGGAGCATCTGCCCCCTGGTGGTCAGTGCACATCATAGCAACCTGTTGTTCTATTGTTTGGTTGATTTGCATATTAGGCTTTTATTATATAGGACTAGAGGCCTGGTGCATGAAATCCGTGCACGGGAAAGGGGTGGAGGGAGATAATCCCCAGCCCAGCCTACTCCCTCTCACAATCCAGGACTCCTCTGGGAATGTCCAACTGCTGAGGTATTGGGCCTAAATCAGCAGTTGGACATCCCTCTCACAATCTGGGACTGCTGGCTCTTAACTGCTCACCTGCATGCCTGCCAGATCACCCCTAACCACTCTGCCTGCCTGCCTACCTCATTGACCTAACCACTCACCTGCTGTCTGATCACCCCTAACTGCTCACCTGTCTGCCTGATTGCCTCTAACCCTTCTGCCCGCCTGTCTGATTACCCCTAACTGCTCACCTGCCTGCCTGATTGCTCCTAACCATCTCTGCCTCGGCCCCCGCCACAGTGGCTTTGTCCAGAAAGACATCCAGAATGACGTCCAAAAGGTCACTTGGTGTCCAGTGTAATTAGCATATTATGCTTTTATTATTATAGATAATTTTGTGACTATATGCTCATAACCTAGAATATTCAGCACACATTAAATCACATTGAACAACTATATTTTTCTCAA
Source organism: Lasiurus cinereus (assembly GCA_011751065.1). NCBI lineage: Eukaryota > Metazoa > Chordata > Mammalia > Chiroptera > Vespertilionidae > Lasiurus > Lasiurus cinereus. Next base: position 1,784,125 of record JAAGEH010000012.1, read on the forward strand.
ACTCTATAAAAATACCTCAAATGTTAGGAAGTAGCTAGTAAACTTTTTGTTGTAATTAACTTGTCACACTATGGTCTTCTGCTTTCTATTCCCAGCAATGCCTTGAGTCCAGAGAGAATATTAAAATACATAGAAAAATCATAGTGCCTATTTTAAAATATTTTAAAAGTAGGTAATGTTGTCTGTTACCTACTTTTAACATAAATGTGTTCATTTTTAGGTCTTTGTCAGCCTCGGGTGCCAGGGATAGTGGGAGCAGAGCCATTTTCAGCTAAGTTGCACTACATGGGCCCTGAGGATCCAGAGTACACAAACCTTATCAGACTCACAGTGATGATGCCACACACAGACGGTAGGTGATTTGGGTAAACAAAGTCATGAAAAGTTTATTTCCATGTTTATTTAACTGAATACTCTATTTAACTAAGCAGACAATAAGTGCTCGATTTGCAACTTGAGCTTCAAGTTTTTCTGTTTCTTTCAAATGTTACTGCTTTCTTTCTGCCATTTAACATTCTGGCATTTTAAGCATTCTCTAACATTAGACAAATTTAACACATGTCAAACACAATGGAATAAAATCTTGGTTAATGTGCTAACTATTATGAAATAGCACAAATATGTCTTCAAAACTTTATATCTTGGACTTATAATAAAGCATTTTATTATCTCAAATGTTTGCCTTCAGCATGTATTTTCTATTTCATAGCTGTAGTTTTAGAAATCCCTCCCAATATTTATTGCAATAAAACATTTCTTAGATACTGAAATAAAATTAAGAATGCAACTAGGATTATTGTATTTTTGCTTCATTTTCTCTGGGTAGGGAAGTATGGCCAGAATTTGTGAGTAAATAATTTTACTTATACTTTATGAACATTTTTCTATATACAGAAGACATTTTCAAGTTGTATTCCACTCAATTCACTTCATACCTGAAGTAAATAATTTGTTATTACTCGTTTGCTAGTTACATATATATATATTTTTTGCAGGATTTTTCTTTTTTTTCTTTTTTTTAAATTAAATCTTTATTATTCAGATTATTACATTTGTTTCTCTTTTTTCCCCTCCATAGCACCCCTCCACCCAGCTCCCACCCCTCCCTCTGCCCTTAGCTCCCTCCCATTGATCTCATCCATAGGTGTATGATTTTTGTCCAGTCTCTCCCTGTACACCCCTCACCCCTTTCCCCCTGAGAATTATCAGTCCACTCCCTTTCTGTGCTCCTGATTCTATTATATTCACCAGTTTATTCTGTTGATCAAATTTTTAATTCACTTAATTTTTAGATTCACTTGTTGATAGATATGTATTTGTTGTTCATAATTTTTTGGCTTTTACTTTTTCTTCTTCCTCTTCTAAAAGAATACCTTTCAGCATTTCATATAATACTGGTTTGGAGTTGATGAACTCCTTTAGCTTTTTCTTATCTGTGAAGCTCTTTATTTGCCCTTCAATTCTGAATGTTAGCTTTGCTGGATAGATTATTCTTGGTTGTAGGTTCTTGCTATTCATCACGTTGAATATTTCTTGCCACTCCCGTCTGGCCTGCATCGTTTCTGTTGAGAAATCAGCTGACAGTCGTATGGGTGCTCCCTTGTAGGTAATGAACTGTTTTTCTCTTGCTGCTTTTAATATTATCTCTTTCTCTTTTGCTCTTGGTATTTTAATTATGATGTGTCTTGGTGTAGTCCTCTTTGGATTCCTTTTATATGGGGTTCTGTGTGCTTCCTGGACTTGTAAGTCTATTTCTTTTACCAGATGTGGGAAGTTTTCAGTCATTATTTCTTTAGACAGGTTTTCAGTATCTTGCTCTCTCTCTTCTTCTGGCACCCCCACAATTCTGATGTTGGTACGCTTAAAGCTATCCCAGAGTCTCCTTACATTATGTTCACATTTTTGGATTCTTTTCTCTTCTTGCTTTTCCAGTTGAATGTTGTCTGCTTCTTTATATTTCAAATTTTTTACTTGATTCTTGCCTTTCTCTAGTCTGCTGTTAGGACTCTGTATAATAGTTTTTATTTCAGTCAGTGTATGGTTAATTTCTATTTGGTCCTTTATCATCTTTAGTTGGACCTTTTTCATCTCCTCTTGGGTCTCACTAAATTTATCCATCTTTTCTAGTGTATTCTTGAAAAACCTTATAAGCATGGTTTTGTACTCTATATCCAGTCGTTTTTTTTCCTCCATTTCTTTTGTTTGTGATCCCTTCCCTTGTCTGGGCATTTTCACTATGCCAGGGAAACTTCTGTGTTGGATTCAGCCTTATGATACCAGATGCAAAACCGAAGAAGCCTCTGTTGAGCTTGGGAGGGGTGGAGTCTCAGGGCTTAAGGGACCGCCTTGCCTTCCAGTCGGCCCCGCCCTCCACGGCCCCTGAGTCTCACGTGACTGGGTAATGGCTGGAGCGGTCCTTGTGCGCGCACGCACCGCAGTGCCTCTAACCACTGCCTTTCCAGCTACCCTGTGCATCAGGACCACACAAGTCTAGGTCCCCAGGGTTCGCCCAAAACAGGGGCTTAGTGGAGTCAGAAGTGGCACAGTTCAGAGGGTCTGTCTCCTGCCCACTCGCGAAAGCCAGCGGCACAATCAGCAATCTGTCCTGCGCGCAGCACCGTGCACATGCGAGACCAGACCTGATCTTCTGCGAATCCCCTAAATTTCCGTCCACCTCTCCCTTTTCACAGTCCAAACTCCCCCCGTATGAGTTTCGCTGGATCTGGGGTTTAGTGTCGTAAAATAAGGGGTTCAATGCTATTGGGAGTCTCCGTTTCCCTCCCGCCAGAGAAAGCCAGCCAGGTTCTCTGGCACCCGCTCTCTCAGCGCGCGCGTCTCAGTACCTCGGCTTTTTGCAGCTCCTCTGGGTCTCCGTGAGCCCCTCTCTTTCCTTCTAGCTGTAGAACTTACACTCCGCCAGCTTTCCTGTGGTTCTGGATGATGTCCGTTCTGTCTTTTAGTTGTAGTTTTGAAATTGTTGTGCAAGGCAGCAGTGTAGGTGTTTACCTATGCCACCATCTTGGATTCCTCTTGCTAGTTATATTTTAAGTAGCTAAGAGAGACGAAATGTTAGAAACTACAAGGTAACTTCTTCCACTCTCATAAAATGTTTTGTCTATTTTTTACAAACTCAAATTTGTTTTGAGCTGGCAGATTAGATTGACAGGAATCTGTACCTCTTTATGACAAAACATTGGTCCCACATTGGATCACTCTCTCTATAGGTTTATTTTGGATATGTAACTCAGGGGTGCAAAGGGTGGAAGAGAAACCCATCAGGCAAAAAATGGATCTACCACAGTGAGAGAATAAGGTGGAAGAATCCAATAATATTTTAGTATTATTTTAGTATTATTACAAAAATAGCTTTAATGTTATAGATCTGCTGAAAAATCCCCGGGACCCCAAGGGGTACTGAGAAACTACTTTGATAACCACTGCTCTATAGTATTTTATAACTTGTCTTCTCAAGAGATAAATAAATTAGAAAGTATTCTAAGCCCTTTGCTTTTAGCAAACAAAATAGATCAAGAGACATGGACACATGCAACAGACTGGAAAGTCTCAGATAGAGGGAAAAGGAGGAAAGCAGAGAGGACTGGGGGAGAGGCAGGAAATGATTAACCAAAGAACTTAATATTCAGATGTGCATAAGTATGGACACTTAATTGTGCAATGAAGGCCTTGAGAGAGGGGAGGAGGGGAAAAGGGAAGAGAACGTAATTGTAGGAGGAAGAAAGAGGACATCTATAATATTTTCAAGTATAAAGATCATTATTTTTAAAAAAGAATAGTAACAATGATTACAATTCCTCATAGGCATGCTCCCTGTGATCTCCACTAAAGAACTTTCCAACTTCGAGCTCACTCTCAGCCCTGATGGCACAAGAATTGGAAACCACAAGTGCTCAAATCTCCTGGATTACACTGAAGTAAAGACCCATCATGGTTTTTTGACCAATGCTAGAAAAAATCCAGAAATAGTTGGAGAGATGTATCCTTACCAGTACAGCTCATCTATCAGAGGTTCCAGTACCTTGCGCTTCTACCGAAATCTGAACCTCGAGGCCTGTTTGTGGGAGTTTGTTAGCTACTATGACATGTCAGAACTTCTCACCGACTGTGGAGGCACTGTTGGAACAGATGGACAGGTATGAATTTTTAACATTTAAAATTTTGGTCACTGATAACCAATTGGCTTGTTCAGTTACATAGATTTGAACTAAATCCCAATCTTGATGATATAATTCATTAAGTATAGAGGGACCAAATAATGGGCATGAATGGTGTGAAAAGCCAGGTCTATTTATAGAACAATGTGTCAAAATATATCTATTTTTAACAACACTCTGAATCTTCTATGATGTAATAAAAATCCAAATATTAGTTTTCTAAATATACATTCTCTGACACACTTTTCTATCTTTTATATATACAACCCAGATAGCTTCTCTAGTGAAGTCCTACACTTACCTGCTTAAGCCTTATCCTATTATATCTGGCCATTTCTCCAATGTATCAAGGACATTTTTAATGCAAATGTTGCCCTCTACTATATTCATCTCTTCAGCCAAATCTTACCATAAAATGATCAGCTAAATTTACTATCCTTTGCTGGTGTCTTTTTTTTAAATCATAATTTCACTATTTAATTTTTAAGTTCAGTATTTTTTTTTGTTACCACTGCAAGCTAGAAAACTCATTGTTATGATTTAAAGTTGAGTTCCCTAAGGTTCTACTCTGCATTAGGTGAAAACTGGCAACTTGCAGGTTTCAGTTAAGTTTTGTCTGCCTGAGAGGCTTAAGTTATATAATCCTAATATACAAAAACCCAGTAAGACCAAGGCTTGACCAACCGTAAGTCAGTGGCAACTCCATGCTGACTGCTTCCACTATAGGCAGTTCCCCAGCACTAACTACTGAGGGGGCTGCAGATCAGGCCAGAGAGAGCCCTGAAGAGAGAAGCAGGGACTGATTCATTGCCTCTATGGCAGCTTTTGATTAGCACTTGCTTCTCTCTTTCTCTCCCAGTCTTGCCAGCAGCTGCACCCCCATTTCTCTCCAGGTCTCTACTAGGGCTGCTGATCAGCCCCAACTTTCTGATCAAGTCCCATTGATAGGCCCAGAAACACTGACTGGCATAGGAACCAACCAATCAGAACCAAATGTGGGTGCTGTGAAGTACCAATGGATACCTAGGAGGCAGAGCTTTTGACATTGATTGTCATAGGAATTGACCAATCAGAACCAAATGTGGGTGCTGTGGGGAGTCAATGCCTGAGTAGGAGGCAGAGCTTCTAACACTGACTGGCGTAGAAACTGACCAATCAGAACAAAATCTGTGTGCTGTGGGGACCCAATGGCTGCCTAGGAGAAGGAGCTTTTGATGCTAACTGGAATAGAAACTGACCAATAAGAACCAAATCTGGGTGCTGTGGGGAGCCAATGGCTACATAGCAGGTAGAGCTTTTGATGCTGACTGGCATAGAAACCGACCAATCAGAACCAAATTCGCCAGTAGAGGAGGGCAGTTTGGGGAAACCAGGCCAGGAGGGGAGGGCAGTTATGGACAAGATCAGGCCGGCAGGGGAGGGAATTTAGGGGTGATCAGGCTGGTAGGCAGAGGCAGTTAGGGGTGATCAGGCAGGCAGGCTGGTGAGCAATTAGGAGCCAACAGTCCAGGATTGTGAGAGGGATATCTAAGATTGGAGAGGGTGCAGATTGGGCTGAGGAAACTAAATCTCCCCTCCCATGCATGAATTTTGTGCACTGGGCTTCTAGTCTACAGTAATAAAAGTGTAACATGCTAATTATACCAGACAGTTGAACGACTTTCTGGACATCATTCTAGATGTTCTTCTGGATGAAGCCACAGCAGTGGGTGCTAAGGCAGAGCCAGTTAGGGGTAATCTGGCAGGCAGGCAGGAAGAAAGTTAAGGACATCAGGAAGGCAGGCAAAATGGTTAGGGACAATCAGGCAGACAGGCAAGTGGTTAGGAGTGACCATGCAATCAGATGAGTGGTTAGCAGTGATCAGGAAGGCAAGTGAGTGATAAGGGGCAATGAGGCAGGCAGGCAGAGGCAATTAGGGGCAATCAGGCAGGCAGTCAAGTGATTGGGGACAATGAAGCAGGCAGACAAATGGTTAGGAGCAATCTGGCAAGCAGATGAGTGGTTAGGAGCAATCAGGAAGGCAGGCAAGTGGTTAGGGGTGATTGGGCAGAACAGTTAGGGGAGATTTGGCATGCAGGCAGAAGGGTTAGGGACAGTTGTGCAGGTAGGAGCATGGTTAGGAGCAATCAGGCAGGCAGGCAGAGGGGTTAGATGCCATTAAGTATACAAGTGACCATTTAGGGTCATCAGGCAGGCAGGAAGAAGGGTTAGGGGCAATCAGGCAGGCAAGAGAGTGGTTAGGGGTGATCAGGCAGTTAGGGGAACAGTTAGGGGTGATCAGGCAGTCAGGCAAGTGGTTGGGGGTGATCAGGAAGGCACAGTGGTTAGGAGCAATCAGGCAGGCAGGCAGAGTGGTTAGGGGTGACCAGGCTGTTAGACGAGCAGTTAGAGATGATCAGGCAGGCAGGCAAGTGGTTAGAGACAATCAGGAATGCAGAGTGGTTAGGGGCAATCAGGTAGGCAGGCAGTGGTATTAATAGCCAATCAGGCAGGAAGAGTAGTTAGGGGTGATCAGGCAGGCAGACAGGAGAGCAGTTAGGAGCCAGCAGTCCCTGATTGTGAGAAGGTGCAGTCAGGGCTGAAGGACACTCCCTTCCTCTGTACACAAATTTCATGCACAGGGTCTCTAGTTTAAAATAAAATGAAAAAAAAAACACAGCATAACCATGATAGAGAAGCATCACAGAAAAGACTAGATTCAGTGTAAATCATTAAAATTTTAGAACCTTATTATAAAATTCTAAAAGCCTCATCTGAATGGCAAAATAACCTAATAAAACATATTGTTTACTCTCTTAGAATGAAACCATGTCTCTTAGAGAAAAGACCATCTCATTTTCCCCTACTTTCTTCCTTGGGCTTAAACTTCTTCCCCAGCTATTGATGTTTTCCTATATCCTACACCCTGGTCCCCACCACCTGCCAACACTTATTTTTAAATAGAGATAAAAAAGAAGAAAATATAAATTAAGGTAGAAGAAATCTAACTCTTTGAAATATTTGTCTAATTGTTCCCTTTAATTTGGGGTTTTAGAGAAGAAAAATACCTAATAATTATACTAACAATAACAATAATGGTGATAATAATTATTAATGTTTACTATGTGCCTGACATTCTTCTAAGCACTTTCCATATTTCCACTAAATCTGTCCTCAAAACAACACTCTTGTGACAAGTACCAATTTTGTCTACTTATTTATTTACTAATGGCATGGTGCACAAAATTCATGTGGGGGGGATGGGTCCCTCAGCCTGGACTGCACCCTCTCTAATCTAAGACTCCACAGGGATCAGGCCTAAATTAACAGTCGAACATCCCTCTCACAATCTGGGACCGCTGGCTCCTATTGCTCACCTGCTGGTCTGCCTGATTGCCCCTAACTGCTTCTGCCTGACAGCTTGATTGCCCTCTAACCGCTCCCCTCCTGGCTTGATTGACTTCTAACGGCTCCCTTGCCGGCCAGATCATCCCCAACTGCCCTACCCTGCTGAGACCTGCTTCTTCTGATCAGAACCCCCTCTTCCATGTGAGGTGGTGGAGACGCCAGGACCAGCCGCCTCCATGCCACATGGAGCTGTGGAACCCCAAAGCCTCAACGTATGTGCAGAGTGCACCAGGCCCCACCTCCTCTGTACAAGTGGCCATCTTGTGGTGGCCATTTTCTGACAGCATTATACACAAGTGTCACCTAGGCTTTTATTAATATAGATTTTTATTTTGTTTGTTAATCCTTTCATTGTTGTTGTTTTTTTTATTGTGTGTGTGTGTGTGTGTTTTAGAGAGAGAGCGGAAGGGAGTGTGAGGAACGAGAGAGGAAAACATCAGTATGAGAGAGATACATTGATTGGTTGCCTTCTGCATGCGGCTCAGCTGGGGTAGGTATTGAGCCTGCAACCAAGATACATGCCCTTGACCAGAATTGAACCTGGGACCATTCAATCCACAGGACAATTCTCTATACACTGAGCCAAAGAGTTGGGGCTAATTTTGTCTCCTGTTTAGAAATGAGAAAGTTGAAGCAAAGAGATTTCAAATACTTGCTTGGGCAAGTCACTTGTAAGCTTGTGCTCTTAATCATATTTTGGTACTTATTTAGATATTTAATTGCGTAAATTAAAAAGTCATTTAATTGGGTGAATGTGAGGAATGGGTATGGTCACAGGTACTTGTACCTTCTGTGTTGGGTACAAAAATGCTGCCCAATAGCAGTCATATAATTGTGTGGATATAATCTTGATTTTATCCACATCCTCTGTTGGTAAAATTATGCAAATACATGTCTTTACAACAGTAGACTATAGTTTCATTTGAGCACTGGCCAATCAGATTGAAACACACCTGAAAGAGGGCAAACTAGTTACTTTGTGAACATATTTTACTTTAGAATTTTACGAGTTTTACAAACTTTTATATTTCTTCACTTAGAATGGAGAAAATGGGCAAAAATAAAAGTCAACCATGTGCTTCATAGTAGCTTTATATTTTTGCCCATTCCATTGGACAACACCTTAAAGAAGCCAGTGCTGACTTGGGCCTATTTTTCTCTAACAATTCCACAGAGCCCTGGCCAAGCATCCAATAGATGTTAATTTCCTTCTTCTAGTCCTTCATTAAACTTGGCATTTAGATTAAGGTAATCACTGTGCACACAAATTTTTCTAACTGGTAATTATTTCTGCCAGGAACAACAGTATGCAAACTGATTTTTTAATGTATTCTTTGTAGCTAAAGCTACTGCCATAACATGTTTCCAAATTCCTGTGTTTTTCTTTGTTATTAAAAAACTGTTTCTAACATTCTTGGAAAGGGTTTTCCAACTTCCCCAATTGCCTACATTCAGATTTTTTAACTTAGAAGAATGAGTTAGCAAACAGAATCATCTGAAATGTCCAGAATGATTATCTGTTAACAACAAATGCAATATTAAGCTTTATGCAATTTGGCTACAGCTAGTTTTAACTGATATTATGACTATTTCTGTTTTAGCCATCTGATTTATTGTACATTCATAAATTAAAGCTAAATTTCATGAAAACCTACTTTATGCCTGAGATCATATGAAGGACTTATTAAGGACATCAGATACAGAACTTACATTTCAACAATATAAACTTAAGAGTCAAATTGTTACTCTTTTTTGTTGTTATTGTTGTTTAAAGTATTATATATGTCTCCTTTTTTCCCCAGCCACTCCCATCCCCCAGGACAAGCCCTCACTACCCCAGTGTCCCTGTCCAATGGTTATGCTAATATACATGCATACAAGTCCTTTGTTTGATCTCTTACGCCCCCTCCTAGTTTCCCCTGCCTTCCCTCTGAGCTTTGACAGTCCATTTGGAGTTTCTCTGTCTCTGGAACTATTTTTGTTCATCAGTTTATTTTGTTCAGTATATCCACAAATGAGTGAGATCATATGATATTTATCTTTCTCTGACTAGCTTATTTCACTTAGCAAAATGCTCTCCAGATCCATCCATGCTGTTGCAAATGGTAAAATTCCTTCTTTTTTTTAGCAGCATAGTATTCCATTGTGTAGATGTACCACGGTTTTGTATTGTTTTTGTTTTTTGTTTTTTTTTAAACCTAAGACAAACTTTTATTTCTCATATTTCTTAAAAAGTGTTAACAAAATATTTTATACCCACGGTCCTTTTTTTTTTTAAACCATAGTAAAATAATGTTGTTGTTTTTTTTTAGATTTAACAACTTTTTTTTTGTTAATCTGAACAATAAAGATTTTTTTATAAATATCTCACCATTGTCCTCCCTCCCACCCAGGCATGCCCCAACCCCCCAGTGTCTATGTTCATTGGTTTTGCTTATATGCATGCATACAAGTCCTTTGATTGATCTCTTCTCTACCTCACCTAAATTTAATCTTCCTGCTGTAATTTCACAGTCTGTTCGAAGCTTTACTGTCTCTGTATCTATCCTTTTGTTCATCACTTTATAATGTTCTTTATTATCCCCCAATGAGTGCGATCATGTGATGCTTCTCCTTCATTGACTGGCTTATTTCACTAAGCATAAGGCTCTCCAGTTCCAACCAGGTTGCTGAAAATGGTAATAATTCCTTCTGTTTAATGGCAGCATAGAATTCCATTGTGTAGATGTACCACAGTTTTCTGATCCCCTCATCTGCTGACGGGCACCTAGGCTGTTTCCAAATTGTGGCTATTGTAAATTGTGCTGCTATGAACATAAGAGTGCATAAATCCTTTCTGATTGGTGTTTGTGATTTCTTAGGATAAATTCCTAAGAGTGGGATTACAGGGTCAAATGGGAGATCCATTTTAAGTTTTTTAAGGAAACTCCATACTGTTCTCCACAGTGGCTGCACCAGTCTGCATTCCCACCAACAGTGCACAAGGGTCCCTTTTTCTCCTCATCCTCGCCAACACTTGTCGTTTGTTGATTTGTTGATGATTGCCATTCGGACAGGTTTAAGATGGTATCGCATTGTCGTTTTGATTTGCATCTCTCGGATGATTAGTGACTTTGAACACGTTTTCATGTGTCTCTTGGCCTTCCTTCTGTCGTCTTTTGAAAAGGTTCTATTTAGGTCCGTTGCCCATTTTTTTATTGGATCCTTCATCTTCCTTTTATTAAGTTGTATAAGTTGTCTGTAGATTTTGGAGATTAAACCTTTATCAGTGATAACATTTGCAAATATATTCTCCCATACAGTGGTCTTTCTTGTTGTTTTGTTGATGGTTTCTTTTGCTGTGCAAAAGCTTTTTATTTTGATGTAGTCCATTTCTTTATTTTTTTCTTTAGCTTCCATTGCCTTTGGAGCAGTACCAGTGAAGAAGTTCTTTCGGCATATATCTGAGATTGTGCTGCCTGTGGATTCCTCTAGTATTCTTATGGTTTCCCTTCTAATGTTTAAGTCTGTATCCATTTTGAGTTTATTTTTGTATTTAGTGTAAGTTGGTGCTTCAGTTTCAATTTTTTGCATGTATCTGTCCAATTTTCCCAACACCATTTATTGAAGAGGCTATCTTGGCTCCATTGAATGTTCATGCCTCCTTTGTCAAATATTAAATGAGCGTAGTGGTTTGGGTGGATATCTGGGTTCTCTATTCTATTCCATTGGTCTATATGTCTGTTCTTGTGCCAGTACCAGGCTGTTTTAAGAACAGTTGCTTTGTAGTATAGCTTGAAGTCTGGTGTTGAGATCCCACCTACTTTATTCTTCTTTCTCAGAATTGCTGTAGCTATCCGTGGTCTTTTTTTGTTCCAGATGAATCTATGAAGAATTCTTTGTAGGTCTGTGAAATATGTCGTTGGTATTTTAATGGGTAGTGCGTTGAATCTGTAGATTGCTTTGGGTAGTATGGACATTTTAATGATGTTGATTCTCCCAATCCATGAGCATGGTATGCTCTTCCATTTGTTAACATCTTCCTCTATCTCTTTTTTCAGTGTCCTGTAGTTTTCTGCATAAAGGTCTTTTACCTCTTTAGTTAGGTTTATTCCTAGGTATCTTAATTTTTTTGGTGCGATGGTAAATGGGATTGCTTTTTTAGTTTCTCTTTCTATAATTTCACTGTTAGTGTATAGAAATGCCACAGACTTCTTAGCATTAATTTTGTATCC
>JAAGEH010000012.1:1813097-1889072 GCA_011751065.1 Lasiurus cinereus
TGGTATTTCAGGCAAATGGAAATGAAAAAAAAGCTGGGGTTGCAATACTTATATCTGACAAATTAGATCTCAAAGTGAAGGACATAACAAGAAATAAAGAAAGACACTTCATAATACTAAAGGGAATGATCCAACAAGAAGAAATAACTCTGGTAAACATATATGCACCCAATATAGGAGCTCCTAAATACATATAAAAACTCTTGGAGGATATTAAGGGAGAGATTGACAGCAATACAATCATGGTAGGAGACTTTAATACCCCACTGTCACCATTGGACAAATCCTCTAAACAAAAAATCAGCAAAGAAACATCAATCCTAAATGACTCACTAGAGCAGATGGAATTAATTGACATCTTCAGAACATTTCACCCCAAAGCCACAGAATATACATTCTTCTCCAGTGCACATGGGTCATTTTCAAAGATAGATCATATGTTGGGTCATAAGAAAAGTCTCTTCAGATTCAAGATTAGAAATTATATCAATCATTTTCAAAGACCACGGTGGCATAAAACTGGACATCAACTATAATAAAAACATTAGAAAGAAATCAAACACATGGAGACTAAACAGCATGCTATTAAACAACGACTGGGTAACCAGAGAGATCAAGGAAGAAATAAAAAACATCATGGCAACAAATGACAATGACAACACAACAATACAAAATTTATGGGACACAGTGAAAGCAGTCTTGAGAGGGAAGTTCATAGCCCTAGAAGCCTACTGCAGAAAACAGGAAACAAGGGTAACAAATTACCTAAACCTACAACTCAAAGAGCTAGAATGAGAGCAACAAGAAAAGCCCAGTGTACTCAGAAGGAAGGAAATAGTGAAGATCAGGGTGGAGATAAAATACTTGGAGACCAAAGAAACAATTCAAAAGATCAACAAAACAAAGAGCTGGTTCTTTGAAAGAATAAACAAGATTGATTGACCCCTAGGCAGGCTCACCAAGAAGCAAAGAGAGAAGACCCAAATAAACAAAATCAGAAATGAAAGAGGAGAAATAACAACAGACCCTGTGGAAATACAAAAGATTGTTAAAAAATACTATGAACAACTCTATTCCAACAAATTGGAAAACTTGCAAGAAATGGAAATTTTCCTAAAAAAATACAACCTCCCAAAACTCAATGAGGAGGAAACCAAACATCTCAATAGTCCAATAACTATGGAAGAAATTGAAGCAGTCATCAAAAAGCTTCCAGCAAACAAAAGCTGGGACCAGATGGCTACACAGGAGAGTTTTACCAAATATTCAAGGAAGAAGTAAACCTATCTTCCTCAGACTATTCAAAAACATTCAAGAAGAAGGAACAATTCCAAACACCTTCTATGACGCCAGCATCACCCTAGTACTAAAACCAGATAAAGACAACACAATGAAATAGAATTATAGGTCAATATCTCTCATGAACATAGATGCCAAAATCCTCAACAAAATTCTAGCAAACTGGATCCAGCAGTACATCAGAAAGATCATACACCATGACCAAGCAGGATTCATCCCAGGAATGCAGGGATGGTACAATATCCACAAATCAATAAATGTGACACATCACATAACAAATTGAGAGATAAAAATCACATAGTCATATCAATTGATGCAGAAAAAGCATTTGACAAAATCCAACATCCTTTCTTGATAAAAACTCTTATCAAAGTGGGAATAGAAGGATCATACCTCAAAATCATAAAAGCCATATATGATAAACCCACAGCTAACATCATACTCAATGGGCAAAAACTAAAACCATTTCCCCTAAGAACAGGAACAAGACAGGGATGCCCACTCTCACCTCTCCTGTTCGACATAGTACTGGAAGTATTAGCCATTGCAATTAGACAAGAAGAAGAAATGAATGGCATCCAAATTGGAAAAGAAGAAGTAAAGCTGTCCTTATTTGCAGATGACATGATATTGTACATAAAAAACCCAAAGGACTCCATTCCAAAACAAATTGACTTAATTAATGAATTTGGCAATGTAGCAGGATGCAAAATTAATGCTAAGAAGTCTGTGGCATTTCTATACACTAAAAAGCAATCCCATTTACCATTGCACCAAAAACATTAAGATACCTAGAATTAAACCTAACTAAAGAGGTAAAAGACCTTTATGCAGAAAACTACAGGACACTGAAAAAAAGCGATAGAGGAAGATGTTAACAAATGGAAGTGCATATCATGCTCATGGATTGGGAGAATCAACATCATTAAAATGTCTATACTACCCAAAGCAATCTACAGATTCAACGCACTACCCATTAAAATACCAACGACATATTTCACAGACCTACATAGAATTCTTCATAGATTCATCTGGAACCAAAAAGACCACGTATAGCTACAGCAATTCTGAGAAGGAAGTATAAAGTAGGTGGGATCTCAATACCAGACTTCAATCTATACTGCAAAGCAACTGTTCTCAAAACAGCCTGGTACTGGCACAAGAACAGACATATAGACCAATGGAATAGAATAGGGAACCCAGATATTCACCCAAACCACTATGCTCAACTAATATTTAACACAGGAGGCATGAACATTCAATGGAGCCAAGATAGCCTCTTCAATAAATGGTGTTGGGAAAATTGGACAGATACATGCAAAAATTAAAACTGGACCACCAACTTACACCAAATACAAAAATAAACTCAAAATGAATACAGGACTTAAACATTAGAAGGGAAACCATAAGAATACTAGAGGAATCCACAGGCAGCACTATCTCAGATATATGCCAAAAGAACTTCTTCACTGATACTGCTCCAAAGGCAATGGAAGCTAAAGGAAAAAATAAACAAATGGGACTACATCAAAATAAAAAGCTTTTGAACAGCAAAAGAAACCATCAACAAAACAACAAGAAAGATCACTGTATGGGAGAACATATTTGCAAATGTTATCACTGATAAAGGTTTAATCTCCAAAATATACAGCCAACTTATACAACTTAATAAAAGGAAGATGAACAATCCAATAAAAAAAATGGGCAACAGACCTAAATAGAACCCTTTCAAAAGACGACAGAAGGAAGGCCAAAAGACACATTAAAACAGGTTCAAAGTCATTAATCATCCGAGAGATGTAAATCAAAACGACAATGCGATACCATCTTACACCTGTCAGAATGGCAATCATCAACAAATCAACAAACAACAAGTGTTGGCGAGGATGCGGAGAAAAAGGAACCCTGGTGCACTGTTGGTGGGAATGCAGACTGGTGCAGCCACTGTGGAGAACAGTATGGAGTTTCCTCAAAAAACTAAAAATGGATCTCCCATTTGACCCTGTAATCCCACTCTTAGGAATTTATCCTAAGAAATTACAAACACCAATCAGAAAGGATTTATGCACTCTTATGTTCATAGCAGCACAATTTACAATAGCTACAATTTGGAAACAGCCTAGATGCCTGTCAGCAGATGAGTGAATCAGAAAACTGTGGTACATCTACACAATGGAATTCTATGCTGCCTTTAAAAAGAAGCAATTCTTACCATTTGCAGCAACCTGGTTGGAACTGGAGAGCCTTATGCTTAGTGAAATAAGCCAGTCAAGGAAGGAGAAGCATCACATGATCGCACTCATTGGGGGATAATAAAGAACTTTATAAACTGATGAACAAAAGGATAGGAACAGAGACAGTAAAGCTTCAAACAGACTGTGAAATTACAGCAGGAAGATTAAAGTTAGGTGAGGTAGATAAGAGATCAATCAAAGGACTTGTATGCATGCATATAAGCATAACCAATGAACATAGACACTGGGGGTTTGGGGTATGCCTGGGAGGGAGGGGGGAGAGCAATGGGGAGATATGTATAAAAAATTAATAAAAGACTATGCTACCTTTCACAAAAAAAATTGTACAGAAGCTTTCCTTTTTAACAGGCTGGAAAAAAAATTTTAAAAATTCTGTATTAGTTCACTTTAGATTTATTTGGTTAATTGGATTTATTATTTAGTATATCTGTACTTTCCTTCCAAATTTCTTTTTATCACCCTTCTGTAAGTTTTACAAACCTTTCTTTACAAACTTTGCAACTTTTAGAAACAAGGAGCTTTATAACCTACTTTCCTTTCTTAAAAAATGTATTTCTATGCCTCATGCTTTCTGTTATACTAAAACTATATATTCTTTCTAATTACTTAGAATTAAACGTCAGTTCTACACAGGTTACTCTATTGCCAGCTCTAGAGTAGTTGGAGTGGTGAGAAGTATGTCTCAGGTTCCATTTTTCTTCCAGTTTGTCATTGTCCTTGCTCTGCCTATGTATGTCTAACCGCCTATTACATTCCCCTCAAGGATCTTGGTTCTAAATTCTTCCAGGAAAAGGGTATGCAGATTTCTTCTGAAACTGCTTCCTGCTGATAAGAGGTCAAAGGTTTCATTCAGAGCCAAGAAATCTTGCTCTCTGTCAAAGGGACAATGAGGCCTGTGCACAGAAGGAAGTGGCAATGGTGCCTAGAAGTGGTATTCTGTAGGTGCAAGTAGGGCTTGTAACTTGGTGGAGACAGACTGTGTTATAAAATTTAATATTATTGGGCATAAGTTAGAACAGCAAGAATTATGACGAATCATATGGTGGAAGGAAAAAAAAAAGTAGTTCTAATAATTTCCTGTTGAAACATGATTTCTCTCCCTAAAATCACCCTCATTTTCATCAAAGAGCCAAATTAAGACCAACTTATTTATTGTATTAAGTAGAGTTTGGCCTGATTATTTGAATAAATACTACAGGAATAACAGTTGATCACATAGGCCAGTGGTCAGCAAACTGTGGCTCTCGAGCCACATGCAGCTCTTTGCCCTTTGAGTGTGGCTCTTCCACAAAATACCACAGCCTGGGTGGGTCTATTTTGAAGAAGATTAAATTTAAAGAATTTGGTTCTCAAAAGAAATTTCAATCATTGTACTGTTGATATTTGGCTCCATTGACTAATGAGTTTGCTGACCACTGACATAAACTATTGAAAAAATGCTTTGCTGGAATCTCAAGAGAAAGTTTACCCCCAAGGCAAAGAAGCCACCCCACACAGTTGCCATTAGGCTTTGCCTGCATTGCCTATAGAATTGGGGTGCATTCCTCAACTTGAGGTTCCTTTTATGCCATCTTTCAGGAAAGTAACCTTCATTCCTTACCTGGAAAGACTCCCATGAACCATGTGACCAAGCAAGGTACCAGGCTATTTATCCAATGGGGCTTATGGACTTCAAAGTCAGTCTCCATTCCTTAGAGCTTTCTGGTGACATCTGGAGTCCTGGTATGTCTTTCTTTTAGACATGACATTCCAGCAAAGTTTTGGTTAATAAAATCACAGTTTGAAACTGGCCTATGTCCTGTAGAAAACAGGTTCTTATTGGATTTATGTAAACAAATACATTGCTATGAGAACAACAATACTAACTCATTACGGGTTTGCAGATTCTGGAAGGAATAGATACAGAGAAAAATATAAATGCTGTAACATTGCTTATCAAGATACAATTTACTAAAGTGCTTTAAAATTTAAGATTCCTTCTGTCTAGAAAAATAAAAAATAAAAAAGCAGCAATACTTTCAATAAAAGTTGCAAAACTATACTGTTATTTTTCTAAATTTTTTTAAATATATTTTATTGATTTTTCACAGGGAGGAAGGGAAAGGGATAGAAAGCCAGAAACATCGATGAGAGAGACATCGATCAGCCACCTCCTGCACGCCCCCTACTTGGGATGTGTCCACAACCAATGTACATGCCCTTGACTGGAATCAAACCTAGGACCTTTCAGTTCCCAGGCCAACGCTCTATCCACTAAGCCAAACCAGTTTCGGCTATACTGTTATTTTTAGCTCATTCAGTTCTATAATTAAATTCTGTTTTTTCTTGCTATAAATCCAGACATTCTTTAGAGTTCTAATAATTTTCATGCTATAAATCCAGATATTCTTTAGAGTTCTAATAATTTTCATGCAATTCAAGGGGATGATCTGAAAGTTTATTCTCAGAGATATGTAGCTTAAAATAAATTAGAGTCCTTTCTATGGGTTCCTTAGACGAGGTAACATTTTTCCAAATATATTATAACAAAACAGTGATTGTTTCCAAATGACAAGAAACTTAAAGTGTAACCATTATTCATCTTATTATAATGCAAATGACATGGGATCTTATCCTGAAAAACACAATATTGCACAATATTATAAATAACTAGTGCTCCAGTGCACAAATTTGTGCACATTGAAAGGAAATTAATTAGAAGTTGGCCAGCGAGTTGGGACTGGGTAAGATGGGCCAGACATACCTTCGAGCCAACTTTCCATGGTCCCTCCCCAGCTGGCCGCATCTGGGACATCTGCGGAGTGAGCGGGGTTCCTCTGACAGGTGGGTTCCCTCGGCCTGACCTGTGGGAAGTGGGCCAAAACCAGCTCTCTGATATCCCCCAAGGGGTCCTGGATTGTGAGAGGGCTGATCTTGGGTGATGTACCCTGGAATTGGGCTCTCCCGTCTCTGGTTCTGGAATGTGTCACTGGAGAACTGCCACTGCAAAGTCACCACAGCTCATCAGCTCCTGCATTGAGCTTCTCCCCCCTGGTGGTCAGTGCACATCATAGCTACCAGCTGAAACATCTGTCCTCTGGTAGTCATTGTGCATCATAGCTATTGGTCAGACAGTCAGACGGTTGCTTGGCCTTTTATATATATAGATAACAACTAGTTATAAATGAAAGCATATCAGAATTTAATATGCATATATAAATAGAATATAATTATTACTTTATTATTTTTACAGAGCTTCACATCCACCTTAAGTATAACATTTTCCTTCATAAGGAGAGAAAGCAAATCCTTGAGGCATTCCAGGGCCCATTGGAATGACTAAAGCCAATTAGAGGTGAAGAAAAGTTTCTTAGAACTCAAACCCTGGGAGGTAGTCAAATACATTAGACCAGTGGTTGGCAAAACTACAGCTCGTGAGCCAGATGTGGCTCTTTGGCCCCTTGAGTGTGGCTCTTCCACAAAATAACATGTGTGGGTGCACATGTACAGTGTGATTGAAACTTTGTAGCCTATGCACAGAAGTCGGTTTTCGGCTCTCAAAAGATATTTCAATCATTGTGCTATTCATAAACAGTAAATCTATTTTTTTAAAGTTATCAAGTCCCTGATTAACATAACTTTATTCTTTTTATTTTATTTTATTGTTTAAAGTATAACACATAGTAGTATATATATATATATATACTCCATTTTTCCTCCCCATTGGCTTGCTGCAGCCTCCCCTAACCCCTGTCGCATGGCCTCATCCCACCCCCACCCCAATGCCTTGTGTCCATTAGTTGGGCTTATATGCATGCATACAAGTCCTTTGGTTGATCTCTTTCCCTCTACTCCTCTACAATCCCAAGCCTTCCCACTGTAATTTGACAGTCTGTTCGATGCTTTACTGCCTCTGTAACTAACTTTTTGATCATTGGGTTATAATGTTCTTTATTTTCCATAAATGAGTGAGATCTTGTGGTATTTATCTTTTATTGCTTAGCTTATTTCACTTAGCATAATACTCTCCAGTTCCATCCATGCTACTGAAAATTATAAGAATTCCTTCTTTTTATAGCAGCATAATAGTCCATTGTGTAGATGTACCATAGTTTCCTGACCCACTCATCTGCTGACGGGCACTTAGGCTGTTTCCAAATCTTAGCTATGATGAATTGTGTTGCTATGAACATAGTGGTGCATACATACTTTCTGATTGATGTTTCTAGTTTCTTGGGATATATTCCTAGAAGTGGGATTACTGGAGCAAAAGGGAGTTCCATTTTTAGTTTTTTGATGAAACTCCATACTGTTCTCCACAGTGGCTGCACCAGTCTGCATTCCCACCAGCAGTGCACCAAGGTTCCTTTTTCTCCGCATCCTTGCCAGCATTTGTCGTTTGTTGATTTGTTGATGATTGTCATTCTGACAGGTGTGAGATAGTACCACATTATCATTTTGATTTGCATCTCTCAGATAATTAGTGACTTTAAACATGTTTTAATATGTCCCTTGGTCTTCCTTCTGTCTTCTTTTAAAAAACATCTATTAGGTCTGTTGCCCATTTTTTTATTGGATCATTTATCTTCCTTTTATTAAGTTGTATGAGTTTCCTGTAAATGTTGGATATTAAACCTTTATCAGTGATAACATTGAGAAATATGTTCTTCCATGCAGTGGGCTTTCTTGTTGTTTTGTTGATGGTTTCTTTTGCTGTGCAAAAACTTCTTATTTTGATGTAGTCCCATTTGGTTATTTTCTCTTGAGTTTCCATTGTCATAGGATAGTGGACAACAAACACATTAGTCAACAGAGCCAAATATCAACAGTACAACGATTGAAATTTCTTTTGAGAATTGAAAACCAACTTCTGTGCATGGGCCACGAAGTTTCAATTGCATTGTACATGCACGCCCGTATGTGGTATTTTGTGGAAGAGCCACACTCAAGGGGCCAAAGAACCGCATGTGGCTTGCAAGCCATAGTTTGCTGACCATTGCCCTAGGAGCAGTATTGTTGAAGAAATTGCTTCAGTATAAGTCTGAGATTTTGCTGCCTGTGAATTCCTCTATTTTTATGGTTTCCCGTATTGTGTTTAAGTTCTTTATCCATTTTGAGTTTATTTTAATGTATGGTATAAGCTGATGGTCAAGTTTCAATTTTTTACTTGTATCTGTCCAATTTCCTTCTTGATTTTTTTAGAAGAGTTTAAGGAGGATAGGTTTTAGTTCTTCCTAGAATGTTTGGTAAAACTCCCCTGTGAAGCTGTCTGGCCCCAGGCTTTTGTTTGCTGGAAGCTTTTTGATGACTGCTTCAATTTCTTCCATAATGATCAGCCTATTGAGATTTTTAGATTCTACCAGATTGAGTTTTGGAAGGTTGTATTTTTCTAGAAATATGTCCATTTCCTCCAGGTTGTCTAGTTTGTTGGAATAGAGTTGTCCATAGTATTTTTTAACAATCCTTTGTATTTCTGTGAGGTCTGTTGTTATTTCTCCTCTTTCATTTCAGATTTTGTTTATTTGGGTCCTCTCTCTTTGCTTCTTGGTGAGATTGGTTCATCAATCTTGCTTATCCTTTCAAAGAACCAGCTCTTCATTTTGTTGATCTTTTGTATTGTTTGTTTGGTTTTGGTTTTGGTTTTTGGTGGGTTTTTTTTTTTTTTTTTGGTCTCTATATTATTTATCACCACTCTGACCTTTTATTATTTCCTTCCTTCTGCTTCACTGGGCTTTTCTTGTTGCTCTCTTTCTAACTTTTTGAGTTGTAGGGTTAGGTAATTTGTTACCATTGTTTATTTTTTTGCAGTATGCTTGTAGAGCTATGAACTTTCCTCTCAAGACTGCTTTCTTTGTGTCCCATAGATTTTGGATTGTTGTGTTTTCATTGTCATTTGTTGCCATGATTTTCTTTATTTCTTCTTTGATCACTCTGATAACCCAATCATTGTTTAATAGTATGCTATTGAGTCTCCATGTGTTTGATTGTTTTGGATTATTTTTATTGTATTTGATTTCCAGTTTTATGCCCTTGTGATCTGTGAAGATACTTAATAAGATTTCTATCTTGCCGAAACCAGTTTGTCTCAGTTAATAGATCATCAGCCTGAGGACTGAAGGGTGTTGAGGTTCAATTCCAATCATGGGTACGTGTCTTGGTTGTAGGAACATCCCCAGTGGGAGGTGTGCAGGAGCCAGCTGATTGATGTTTCTCTCTCATCGATGTTTCTAGCTCTCTATCTCTCTCCCTTCCTCTCTGTAAAAAAAATCAATAAAAAAAGATTTCTATCTTCTTGAATTTGAAGAGACTTTGCCTGTGATTCAATATGTGGTCTATCTTTGAAAATGACCCATGTGCACTTGAGAAAAATGTATATTCTTTGGCTTTGGGGTGAAATGTTCTGAATATATCAATTAATTCCATATGATCTAGTGAGTCATTTAAAATTGATGTTTCTTTGCTGATTTTTTGTTTAGAAGATTTGTCCAATGGTGATAATCAGGTATTCAAGTCCCCCACTATGATTGTATTGCTGTAAATCTCTCCCTTGATATTCTCCAGATTTTTTTTATGTATTTGGATGCTCCTGTTTTGGGTACATATATGTTTACCAGAGTTATATATCCTTGTTGAATTACTCCCTTTAGTATTATGAAGTGGCCTTCCTTATCTCTTGTTATGTGTCCTTCACTTTGAGATGTAGTTTGTCAGATATAAGTATTGATATCCCAGCTTTTTTAAATTTCCATTCACCTGAAAAACCTTTTTTCATCCCTTCACCATCAATTTGTATTTGTCTTTTTTTCTGAGGTGTGTTTCCTGTAGACAGCAGATATATGTGTCATGTTTTCTTATCTATTCAGTTACCCCATGCCTTTTGATTGTGCTGTTTAATCCATTTACATTTAAAGTTATTATTGTTAGGTACTTTTGTCACCATTTTTATTATTCCTATTTCTTCTTTTTATAGCAGACCCTTTTGCATTTCTTGCATTGCTGGTTTGGTGGTAGTAAACTCCCTTAGTCCTTTTTTGTCTGTGAAGCTCCTGATTTCACCCTCAATTTTGATTGATAGCCTTGCTGGGTACAATATTCTTGGATTCAGACCCTTCCTTTGCATCACTTTGTATATTTCATTCCATTCCCTTATGGCCTGATGTGTTTCTGTTGAGAGAACAGTCACTAGTCTGGTGGGGGATCCTTTGTAAGTAACTTTCTGTCTCTCTCTGGTTGCTTTTAAGATTCTTACTTTATCATTGGTGTTTGCAAATTTAATTATAATGTTCCTTGGTATCAGTTCATTTTGTCTGGAACTCTTTGAGCTTCTTGGATTTGTGTGAGTTTTTTCTTTTCTATATCAGGAAAGATTTCTGTAATTATTTCTTCAAACAGGTTTTCTATTCCTTGCTCAATTTCCTCTGGTGCACCTCTTATTCAGATGTTGTTTCATTTTGTATTGTCCCAAAGTTTCCTTAGGCTCTCCTCCTGTGTGTGTGTGTGTGTGTGTGTGTGTGTGTGTGTGTGTGTTTCCTAGAAGCTACTCTGCTTGGGTATTTTTTCATACCTTGTCTTCTAGCTCACTTATGTGGTCCTCTGCTTCTTCTAGTCTACTGTTGATGCGTTCTATTGAGTTCTTTATAGCAGCAATGTAATTTTTCATTTCTTCTTGGTTCTTCCTTTTTTCCTCTTGGTTTTTACACATATTGTTAAATTTGTCTTCCATTATTTTAATCCACCTTATGACCATTTCTCTGAAGTCTTTCTCTGAACTGGTTTATTCTACCTGACCCCCAATTCATCTGCAAAATACTTAAAAGGGGAAAGTATAAATGTTAAGCAAGATTCTTCATTTCAACTAATTATATTTGCTTCCACATCTTTCCTGCTTTATTTCCTCTTTATTTATATAATAATTAAAAATATCTTAGACAAATGTCTGGGGAGGTTAGAGAATAACCAAAGGACTTGTATGCATGCATATTAGTATAACCAATAGACACAGACATTGGGGCATTGGGGGCTTGCCAGGGTGGGAATGGCATGAGGTTATGGGGTCAATTGGGGGAAAAGAAGACATATGTAAAACTTTAGACAATAATAAAAAAATAAATTTTAAAAAAGTATTTTATAACAGTATTATTCATAAGAGTCCAAAATTAGAAAATGTACAAATGCCCATTAACTGATGAATGGATTAATAAAATATGGTATATTCATAGAGTAGGATTCTATTCAGTAATAAAAGTACTGAAACATGCTACAACATGGATGGACATTAAAAACAGTATGCTAAGTGAAAGAAGTTATCCCAAAAGACCACATATTGTGTAATTTCATTTATGTAAAATGTCCAGAATAGGCAAATAAAACTAAGCTAGGGATTATCAGGGACTGTGGGGGAAAGGAGGAATTAAGGGATTGACTGCTAAATGGGTATGGAATTCCTATTGAAGGTGATGAAAATATTCTGAAATTGACTATGATGAAATTCATGTATAACTCCATGCA
Organism: Lasiurus cinereus; assembly: GCA_011751065.1. Classification (NCBI taxonomy): domain Eukaryota; kingdom Metazoa; phylum Chordata; class Mammalia; order Chiroptera; family Vespertilionidae; genus Lasiurus; species Lasiurus cinereus. The sequence goes on from JAAGEH010000012.1 coordinate 1,825,139, forward strand.
TATATTAAATACCATTGATTTGTCCACTTTAAGTTGGTGAATTATATGATACTAGAGGCCCGGTGCATGAAATTTGTGCATGGGGGGGAGAGTGTCCTTCAGCCCAGCCTGCTGCCTCTTCAATCTGGGACCCCTTGAGGGATGTCCCTCTTGCAATCCAGGACTTCTGCCTTCCTGCTTGTCTGCCTGCCTTCCTGATTGCCCCTAACTGTTTCTGCCTGTCAGCCTGATTACCCCCTAACCACTTCTCTGCCAGCCTGATTGATGCCTAACTGCTCCCCTGCCAGCCTGTTTGCCCCTAACTGCCCTCCTCTGTGGACCTGGTCACCCTTAACTTCCCTCCCCTGCAGGTCTGGGTCCCCCCAACTGCTCTTCCCTATAGGCCCAGTCATATCCAACTTCCATCCTCTGCCAGCCTGGTTACCCATAACTGTCCTCTGCTTCAGTCTTGATCACCCCCAACTTCCCTCCCCTGCTGGCCTGCTTGCCCACAACTGCCCTCCTTTTCAGACCTGGTCCCTCCCAACTGCCATCCCCTGCTGGCAATCTTGTGGTGGCCATCTTGTGTCCCACATGGGGGCAGAATCTTGTGACCTCATAAGGGCAGTCATCTTGTGTGTTGGAGTGATGCTCAATCTGCATATTACTCTTTTATCAGATAGGATAGAGGCCTGTTGCATGGGTCAGGGACAACTGGTTTGCCCTGAAGAGTGTCCCAGATCAGTGTGGGGGTTTCCTTGGGGCATGGGGTGTCCTGGGCAAGGGGCCTGTGGTGGTTTGCAGGTTGGCCACATGCCCAGTGAACCAAGCGGAGGCCCTGGTATCTGGGATTTATTTATCTTCTACAATTGAAACTTTGTAGCCTGCAGTAGAGTCAAGCCTCTGCTCACACAACTATTGAAACTTTGCTGCTTTAAGTGGAGGCCTGACCTGGCCAGGGTGTGGGGAAAGCTTGGCTTCCTCCATTGCTCAGGGCAACCCAAGCATCCTTCCTGCTCTCTCTGTTGCCGTAGCCATCTTGGTTGCGTTAATTTGCATACTCGCTCTGATTGCCTGGTGGGCATGGCTGGTGGGCATGGCTTGTGGGTGCAGCAGGGATACAATTTGCGTATTACTCTTTTATTAGATAAGATGTGAACTGTATGTTAAAGCTGCTATAAAACTAAAAGGACTGTGTAAGTATAGTATGCTAAAGATAATGGTATTTATCTTAAGGATTCCTGCTACATATCCTTTGTTGCAAAGGAAGTTAGTGTAGTAACAACTATTTAATTGCTTTAAAATTTAGTGTTGTAAATGCTATTATTTCTTTTCTTCAATAATTATTCAAAATCTTCAGTTAGTAAAAGCAGAAAATGACTAGTACAAAATTAAGCTCATTTAGTTAACAATGCTGAATTGTGTTGATAAATATAATTTCATCGTTTTAGGTCTTAAACCTGGTGCAGTCATATGTGACTCTTCGAGTCCCTCTGTATGTTTCCTACGTGTACCATTCCCCTGTTGGAGTAGGAGGTTGGCAGCATTTTGACTTGAAGTCAGAACTTCGACTAACTTTTGTGTATGATACTGCCATCTTGTGGAATGATGGAATTGGCAGCCCACCAGAAGCTGAACTCCAAGGTGGGTCAATAAAGACTTGGAAAATGTACCGATTTGAATTACTTAAGAGGACTTTTTATAGTAGCTAAAAGTAATAAAAGCCAACTTTTAGTGAATTTATTTTTATATTCAACATTTTCTGATAATTTTATTTTTATCATGAAAAAACTTTATTTTAAATAAATCTTGGAGAATCCAAGATGGCGGCATAGGTAAACACCTACAATGCTGCCTCGCACAACAATTTCAAAACTACAACTAAAAGACAGAACGGACATCATCCAGAACCACAGGAAAGCTGGCTGAATGGAAGTTCTACAGCTAGAAGGAAAGAGAGGGGCTCACAGAAACCCAGAGGAGCTGCAAAAAGCTGAGGTACAGAGATGTGCACGTGGAGAGAGCGGGTGCCAAAGAACCTGGCTGGCTTTCTCTGGCGGGAGGGAAACGGAGACTCCCAATGGCATTGAACCCTTTATCTTACGACACTAAACCCCAGATCCAGCCGAAACTCATACAGGGAGAGTTTGGACTGTGAAAAGGGAGAGGTGCCCGGAAATTTAGGGGAGTTTCAAAAGATCAGAGGTCTGGTGGCGTGCACGGCACTACGCAGAAGAGAGATTGCTGATTGTGCCGCTGGCTTTCGCAAGTGGGCAGGAGACAGACCCTCCCAACTGTGCCACTTCTGACTCCACTAAGCCCCTGTTTCGGGTGAAACCCTGGAGACCTAGATTCCTGTGGTCCTGGTGCGCAGGGGAGCTGGAAAGGCAGCAGTCTAGAGGCATTACGGATGCGTGCACAAGGACCACTCCAACGATTACCCAGTCACGTGAGACTCAGGGGCCGTGGAGGGCGGGGCCGACTGGAAGGCAAGGTGGTCCCTTAAGCCCTGAGACTCCACCCATCCCAAGCTCAACAGAGGCTTCTTTGGTTTTGCAAGTCTGGTATCATAAGGCTGAATTCAACACAGAAGTTTCCCCAGCATAGTGAAAATGCCGAGACAAGGGAAGGGATCACAAACAAAAGAAATGGAGGGAAAAAAACAACTGGATATAGAGTTCAAAACCACGCTTACAAGGTTTTTCAAGAATATGCTAGAAAAGATGGATAAATTTATCAAGTCCCAAGAGGAGATGCAAAAGGACCAACTAGAGATGCAAAAGATCCAACTAGAGATGATGGATAAATTTAGCGAGTCCCAAGAGGAGATGAAAAAGGACCAACTAGAGACACTGACTGAAATAAAAAATATTATACAGAGTCCTAACAGCAGACTAGAGGAAGACAAGAATCAAGTCAAAATTTTGAAATATAAAGAAGCAGAAAACATTCAACTGGAAAAGCAAGAAGAGAAAATAATCCAAAAATGTGAAGATAATGTAAGAAGCCTCTGGGACAATTTCAAGCATACCAACATCAGAATTGTGGGGGTGCCAGAAGAAGAGAGAGAGCAAGATACTGAAAACCTATTTAAAGAAATAATGACTGAAAACTTCCCACATCTGGTAAAAGAAATACACTTACAAGCCCAGAAAGCACACAGAACCCCATATAAAAGAATCCAAAGAGGACCACACCGGGACCACACCACATCATAATTAAAGTACCAAGAGCAAAAGACAAAGAGAGAATATTAAAAGCAGCAAGAGAAAAACAGTTCATTACCTACAAGGGAGCACCCATACAACTGTCAGCTGATTTCTCAACAGAAACGATGCAGGCCAGATGGGAGTGGCAAGAAATATTCAACGTGATGAATATCAAGAACCTACAACCAAGAATAATCTATCCAGCAAAGCTATCATTCAGAATTGAAGGGCAGATAAAGAGCTTCACAGATAAGAAAAAGCTAAAGGAGTTTATCAACTCCAAACCAGAATTATATGAAATGCTGAAAGGTACTCTTTTAGAAGAGGAAGAAGAAAAAGGTAAAAGCCAAAAAAATTATGAACAACAAATACATATCTATCAATAAGTGAATCTAAAAATTAAGTGAATTAAAAATTTGATCAACAGAATAAACTGGTGAATATAATAGAATCAGGAGCACAGAAAGGGAGTGGACTGATCATTCTCAAGGGGGAAGGGGTGAGGGGTGTACAGGGAGAGACTGGACAAAAATCGTACACCTATGGATGAGATCAATGGGAGGGAGGTAAGGGCAGAGGGAAGGGTGGGAGCTGGGTGGAGGGGTGCTATGGAGGGGAAAAAAGAGAAACAAATGTAATAATCTGAATAATAAAGATTTAATTTAAAAAAAATCTTAGTGCCTCAATTTTTATGTAATATGTGACTATTAAATGTAGTATCTATATTTCATGGATATTTAACTCTCATAGTCCATTCTAGGTGATTAGTTATTTATATATTACACAACACAATCTGTATATGTCCCTAGATTCCAGAAAAATGAATGTATCAAAAGAGTGGTAGTATTAATTGAAAATAAAAAATTAACACAAGAGAAAAAAGTTACACGTTTGTTGCTGAAAATTGGAGTTGCGTTTTAAAGTCCTGGGTTCTAATTTTGGCTCTACATCTAATTAATGGTGTGATCTTGAACATATTGCTTAACCTTTATGTCACTCAGTTTCTTCTGAAAGATAGAAGAGACTTCTAATATTCTTTTTATTTTAAAACTAGAGATCTGATGCATGCAATTTGTGCAAGAGTAGGCCTTCGCAGCCGCAGCTGCCTTGATCCCTTTCTCACAGCCTTGGTGGCTGCCTTAATCCCTCCTTGTCGTCTGCAGTGGCTGCCTCGATCCTGAGGTGGCAGCCCTAGCTTCATCCATAAAGTCATCCGGAAGGACATTTGGATGGTCGATTTGCATACTATGCTTTTATTATTATAGATTCTATTATTCTTTGATACCTTAGCAGAATGTTTGGAATAATACTGGTAAGTGCCAATAATTATTGGGCCCATAAGCATCTACCAAATTTTATTTCAGTCTCCCTGTCAGAATTATAATTCAAAATCCACAAGCATAAAGCTAATTAATCCATTAGCAGAATTAGTGCTGTTTCTCTTTAAACATATACCACTCTTCTAGTTCCATGTGTGTCTGAGCTTGTGCCTGAATTACTTTTTATGAGCCAAAGGGAAAATACTGTTGATAATACATCTCAAAATCTGTTGTCTTAAATAAATTAAAATTACCTGAAAGCCATGTGTAAGTTAATATGCTCATCCTGAACAATTATTCTAGATTATTTGACATATATTAATTCCATATTTTCTCTTCTGCCTCTTTTATCACTCAAAAGGTGTTAATACTTTGGCTAGAATGCTTAAAGATGAGGTGATCTATCCGACCAATGTAGAATTACACTGAATTTAGTTGAGTATCATTCCATACACCAGGAAGTCTCCGGTTCATTTCCTGATTGGGGCACATGCCCAAGTTGTAGGCTTAATCCTCAATATGGGGTATACAGGAGGGAGCAGATTGATGTTCTTCCCTCATCATGTTTCTCTCTCTCTCTCTCTTCTTCTCTCTGAAATCAATAAAAACGTATTTTTTAAAAAAGATGAAGTAAATCTGAATTCCATTTTGGAAGAAAATCTGTACATTAGCATTCCTGATCATCAATATTGCTACTCTTGTGTGCTACCCCATTGTAGGTTCTCTGTATCCAGCTAGCATGCACATTGGTGAAGATGGGTGCTTGGTTGTGAACTTCAAGACAGAAGCTAAATTCCATGGCTTGTTTGTGCTGTCACATCCTGGTAAGCCCCATTTCTCATTAATAGCCACTCACAAGATCACAAGGGTAGACTTTTCCATATTCACACATATTTCCATACTTCCTTGTGGACTTTTAAGTCCTTAATCTCAAATAAATTGCATGGATGCGATTATCTACAAAAAGGCTTGATAATATTTTGGCTACATATCATAGTCTACAAAATCATCGTGTAAACTTTTAAAGAAAATACAAAATGTAGACTTTCAGAGAAATTACAAAATGATTAATGTAAAAGAAAACTTTATTGAGTTTATTTAAATGAAACTTTCCTTTAAAAGCATAGCAATAACATTCTCTTTTTCTACTTCAATTCCATTGTATAAAATTAACTAAATTATAATTTATTTGTTCAGAAAGGACTTCCTGTTCATAACTGTTTCATAGGTATAGTAAGAAACCTTTATATTGAGCCAGAAGTATCACTTCACTGTTGTACTTAAGTTTTAGACATGTTATCTTTAATTATTGGCTATATAATTTTACTAACTGATGAACCATGATTTGAATATCAATAACACTTCTAATATTCTTTTTATTTTAAAACTAGAGGCCTGATGCATGAAATTTGTGCAAGAGTAGGCCAGTTTAGCAGCAGTCAATAAAGTCCTATATCAAAGCTTTTTTTTTAAATATAAAAGACATTTCATTAAAATTTTTTTATTTGATTTCATATTACTAAAGTGATTTGCATATTTTAATGTTATGCCAAGTGATGCCATATTGGTAGTGGAAAAGAATTCACTTACTTTCTTCTACATCCTTCTTTTTTTAGGTGGGAACTCAAAACAAAGGAGTAAGTAGGGCTGAAAATTCAGGAATAGAAAAATTGTTCATTTATTTTTATAATACTGAACAACAAGTACAGAGCAAAAAAAAATCATTTATCTTTTTGTAATTGATAATTCTGGAAAATAAAGATTTCCTAGCCTTCACAATTCCCATCCACATGTCAACCTTTCTAATAAATGGAATCTTTGTTTAGTCATTATTGCAGCCAATCTAATTACAATTTAATTCCATATATAGGTTGGGTTTGCCTAGCTATGTGGCTGCTAATAGACTGGGAAGTTCAGCTAATAGTTTTCGTGCACAATAAATGCATTCACATGAGGCTTTGTTGTACTGCTTTGCCTCCCTTGAAAGTAGCCTTGAACTATTTGAGCATTTCTGTACAAGTATCTTTTGACAAAATTACACAGTGAGAAAAGCAATGAATTAAGAATCAGAAGGTATAAAACCTAGGTGTGTGATCTTGGGAGAGTAACACAGTTTCTCTATCTGCAAAATTAGAATATGAACCCTGCTATTTTGTAGGCTTGTTATAAGAATAAAATCAAATAATGTATTATAAAATACTTGAAAACTCTAAACTGTTATGTACCCTTTAAACTACCATGGCATTATTGTTATTGGCACTTTTCTAGGATCCTTCACAAGGTCAATGATTATGTCAGCTGATCATCCAGGACTGACTTTTTCCCTACAACTAATAAGGAGTGAACCAACCTATAACCAGCCAGTCCAGCAATGGAGCTTTGTCTCTGACTTTGCAGTACGTGACTAAGGTTCTTACTTATTTTTCCTTTTCTGTGACCTCTGATTGCACCTCAGATTTTTAAGTATCTTCTCTTTTCTTCAAAGATACGTGACTATTCAGGAAGTTATACTATAAAACTGCTGCCTTGCACCACCCTATTGCATCAAAAGTATCACCTGCCTGTCACCTGCAACCCCAGAGAACCTGTCACCTTTGACCTTGACATCCGATTCCAGCAGGTATGTCTCATAGGATTATTTTCCTGTGACTTTTAGAATCCCACTTTGTTATTTGTTTGGTTTATTTTTATCAATCAAAAATATTCACACAGTGACTTTAATTCCTGTGTATTAGGAGGGAAAAAGGAAGTCAGACATGTAGGAACTAGGGAGAGAATTGGCATTTATTAGTTGTTAGTTCAGTATATAAAATCCATAATCTAAGAGTATGCAAGGGTTATTTTTAATTATCTCTTCCTAGAGTTTGCTGCCTTAGATTAGAGATTTGAGAATTTTCCCTTGTTCTTCTGCATTTCTTCATCTTGTTTTTGACCTTTAAGAATAAATATTCTGTAGTTCATGCCACCTCAAAGTACCTAATTGCCATCTATTAGAAGAAATGTGAAGGTGCTTTTTGTCTAAGAATTGATACTAAATGTTTGCCTGCCACTGACCATGATGTTTACAAGTCCCTTATATATCCCAATAAACCAATGGAAATGGGCTTAAGCAAAGCTATTTAGTCTCATTCAAAAAATGACTGAACCTTGCCAGTTTAGCCTTCTCAAAGAGGACAAAACCAATATTACAATTCCCTAAATTTATTTGGTTGGACCTGAAAATTACAATACTATGTTTAGTATTTTACATATCAGTGCACAGTAAATCTGTGAATAATGTGTTTGTATACTATCAGAATAATCAGCAACATATAACAAGACTTTTACACTCGGTTTTAGGTCAGTGATCCAGTGGCAGCTGAGTTTAACTTGAACACCCAAATGTACCTACTCTCCAAGAAGAGTCTCTGGTTGTCTGATGGATCCATGGGATTTGGGCATGAGAGTGATGTTGCTTTTGCAGAAGGTATCACTTTACAAATGAGGGGCCTGCTTTTTTTATCTGTTGTGCTTTGCTTTATTAGAATTGTGTTTAGAGAGAAAATTATAGCCTTTTCTATGGTTTTGAGAATATAATTGGGTCTTTATTACTATGCTAGGGCTGGGAGAGGGGTGTCACTGGAATTGGGTTTATGTTACTGAATGATTTTATTTTTGGAGAATTAATCTTTTTTTCCCTTACCTAAGTGGATTATTTTTCTTGAATGTATTTTTAAGTTTTACAAACTCAAATACTGCAGCTACATGGAATTGTAAATGCTTCATGGGCCAGCATTGTGATTTTCTTGCCAAATACCTAGAACATGTGGTAAGAGTTCAGTAATGACTTGAATATTAGGAAATGTTCTTAAACCCTCTTTCACAATCAGATAAAGTTAATTCAGCTTTTTATTGATGTTTTTAGTGCTGTTCTCTAAAGTATTAGTCTGCATTGTATCAACTAATTTATTTTTTTTCAACTAACTTATTTATGTAAACTAGATTTTAATCACATGGGATATTATAGAGGTTAAGTTAGAGGCCAAGACTTGAGGTTATTCCACTACTGGCTGAATATGTGAAGGCCAATACCTATTCAGTCACTTGTGATCTTTCTGCAAAGTGGTCATATATAAGGCATAGGAGTAAAACAGATCCTGAAGCTAATACTAAATGATCTTCTGCATTTGATGCCATATTAAGAAGAGAAGGAAATTTCTTCTAGTGTCATTATTGTCACAAATTGTTTGCAGTGTCACATAATAGAAATAACATTTCTGCATCTCTGTTTCAGGTGATATTATTTATGGTCGTATTATGGTAGATCCTGTCCAGAATCTAGGAGATTCCTTTTACTGCAGTATTGAGAAGGTGTTTCTTTGCACTGGGGCTGATGGCTATGTTCCCAAGTACAGTCCAAAGAATGCAGAATATGGCTGCTTAGCTGATTCTACTTCACTCTTACATAGATTTAAAATTGTGGTAAGTGTTGACTTCAGTCAATATGAAGTAAATGAATGATGTACTTACCTCCTCCCATAACCACATCAAAATTAAAACTAAATTACAGAACAACCACTCTTGAGAACTACCTGAAGACTAGCTTAATGAAAATACTATAGCTAAGAACAAAGAATAAGCCACATTGAGACTGATAGGAGGGATGGAAAAGCAAAATGGGCTGATCCCACACTCATGTGTGGCTGTTAAGAATAAGAAAGGATATCTTGGTTGTACAGGCTCCCCAAGAGGAGCAAGGGATGCTAGCCCCACACTAGAGTCACCAGCCCAGACCCCCAGTTTTGACAGTCAAATTCCCCATATCATATGGCTATGAAAATCAGCAGGGTTACCTTCCAGGTGAGACAGAGGATTGCTATAGACCCTCTTCAGTATCCTCTTAAAGATCCTGAGCACAGACTTACTTACTGACACTCATGCTACACTCCAGGGAAGGCATAGTGGATCAAAAATAGCCAGGGACTCAGGGACATATGGGAATTATGTAGCTTCACGGCAAGGGCTGGAGAAGCAAAAGTGTTCAAGACTTAAATGCTGGCAGGCATCATTGTACCTTCGTTAAGCCCTTTATCCTCATAGTCATCAGGTTCAGGATGGCACCAAATCTGAGTCTTTAGGAACCTGCTAACACTTCTTGCCCCACCCTGATGATTCCTTGAGACCCTACCCAACTCACACACTTGAATTGAACCCTTTCAGCAGCTATTCAACACAAATGGCTGGCCTTGGCCCATGTTCCTAAAGTCTCTCAAAGATCCACAAACTTCCAAAGGCAGTGGCTAGCCTGGGCATGCGCTATATTACTCATTAAGTACCCCTAAGCACAGTACTAGTGGCAGCCAGCCTCAGTTCACAACATAGCCTCTTCCAGGTGCCCCCACACACAGGACTGGGAGCAACAAATTACAGATCATTTTGTAAACTCCTACCAGGTAGCTTGTGCTGGCCACAGAAAATGGCTGATCTTGGCCTGTACCAGAGCCCCTCCCAAGAGTTCCCAGAACCAACACAATAGCTAACTTTATATTGTACCAGAGCACAACCCAATTAACTTCACAAATGACATACAGAAAGGGTGAACTAGACAAGTACCAGAGCCCTGCTAATGTGAATCTCATTCTGTGAGGTAAACCCCTGCACAACAAATTATCCACTATATTCATGGCTAGTCCTACAGCCAGTCAGCCTGAGGGTCTATCTGACCCATTAATGTGTCAATAGCAATCAAAACTCAATTACAGCCAAGACCGGTTTGGCTCAGTGGATAGAGCATCAGCCTGTGGACTGAAAGGTCCCAGGTTCAATTCCCATTGGGGGCATGTACCTTGCTTGCAGGCACAACTCCAGTGGGGGGCGTGCAGGAGGCAGCTGATTGATGTCTCTCATCGATGTTTCTGACTTTCTATCCCTCTCCCTTACTCTCTGTAAAAAATCAATAAAATATTTTAAAAACACACACACACACACACAAAAAAAAAAAAAACCTCAATTACAATAGGAGAGTATTGGCAACTCACAAAAGAGAGACCCTGAAGCACCCAGCTCAGGTGACCAGGCTGACTGTGCCATAGGACACCTACTGCATAAGGGCACTCTGCCAAGAATGAGAGATATAGCAGATTTGTCTAATACTTAGAAACAAACACAGGTAAAGCAGCTGAAAAGAGACAAAGAAACATTTCCTAAATGAAGGAATAGGGAAAAAGAGAAACCAAGATGGCGACATAGGTGAATAACTAAACTGCTGCCTCACACAACAATTTCAAAACTATAGCTAAAAGACATCATCCAGAACCACACAAAAGCTGGCTGAGTGAAAATTCTACAACTAAAAGGAAAGAGAGGGGCTCACAGAGACTCGGATAAGCTACAAAAAGCTGAGGTATGGAGACACCCACGTAGAGGATGGGTGGTGAAGTGCCTGGCTGGCTTCCTTTAGCAGAAGGGAGACAGAAACTCCCGACTGCACTGAACCCCACCTCCAACTGCAATGAACTGCAGTTCTGGGCGAGATTCACACAGGGCAGAGGGGGGGCGCGGGTCTGAACTGTCATAAAAAGAGAGGAGTGCATAAAAACTTAGGGGAGCCATGAAAGGCAGAGGTCTGGAGGTGCATGAGTGTGCACACAGAAGGCTAACTGCTGATTATGCCGCTGGCTTGCTCTAGTGGGAGGAAAAGAACCTCCAAACTGCACTGAAATCCACTTTTAACTGCACTGAACTCCAATTTCAGGCAAGACCCTGGGACCCAGACTCATAAGGGTCCCCAGAGCGCACAAAAACTCAGGGTAGCTGCGAAAGGCAAGGGTCTGGAGGCTCACAAGCACGAGTGCACACACAGAGGGCTGCAGCTATTACAGAGGAACACTGAGACCCAAGGGCACATAGGGCAGTGCTGGCAGGAAGCCAAGGCTGTCTGTTCAGCCCTGAGACTCAACCCCATCCAAGCTGAACACAGAGGCTTTGCAATTTTGCAAGACTTGTATCATAAGGCTGACTTCATGATGGAAGTTCTCCTGGCCTAGACACAGCTGATCCTCACAACCACTTGGCTTGGATGTCAATTTCCCCCAGTGAAACCAAACATAATCAAGACTTAACAAAAAAAAAAAAAAGACTTAACAACAACAAGATTGTACACACAGTCCAGAAAGGGATTCACTAAGAGAGTCCACCTTGGGTAATTGGGAAGGTGGAGCTAGTGGGTCATATAGGACACCTAGCACACAAAGCTACTCTACCAACTCAGGGAAGCAGCGAAAATGTGGAGACAAAGGAAGAAATCACAAACGAAAGAAATGGAGGAAAACAAATGACTGGGTATAGAGTTCAAAACCACGGTTATGAGGTTTTGCAACAATTTCTGAGAAAAGATGGATAAATTTAGTGAGACCCAAGAAAAGATGAAAAAGAACCAACTAGAGATTAAAAAGGACCAACTAGAAATTAAGCATACACTGACTGAAATAAAATATATTATTCAGAGACCTAATAGCAAACTAGAGGAACACAAGAATCAAGTCAAAGATTTTAAATACAAAGAAGCAGAAAACACTCAACTGGAAAAGCAAAAAGGAAAAGGAGTCCAAAAACTGGAAGACAGTGTAAGGAGCCTCTGGGACAACATCAAGCATACCAATATCAGAAGTAGGGAGGTGCCAGAAGAAGAAAGAGAGTAAGATACTGAAAACCTATTTGAAGATATAATGACTGAAAACTTCGCCCACCTGGTGAAAGAAATAGACCTACAAGTCCAGGAAGCACACAGAACCCTAAACAATAAGAATCCAAAGAGGACCATACCAAGACACATCATAATTAAAATACCAAGAGCAAAAGATAAAGAGAATATTAAAAGCAGCAAGAGAAAAGTAGTTAATTATCTACAAGGGAGCACCCATAGGATTATCAGCTGATTTCTCAACAGAAACTATGCAGGTCAGATGGGAGTAGCAAGAAATATTCAAAGTGATGAATAGCAAGAACCTACAACCAAAAATACTCTACCCATCAAAGCTATCATTCAGAATTGTAGGGCAGATAAAGAGATTCACAGATAGGAAAAAGCTAAAGGAGTTCATCAACACCAAACCAGTATTATATGAAATCCTGAAAGATATTCTTTAAGAAGAGGAAGAAGAAGAAAAAGGTAAAGATAAAAATTATGAACAACAAATACGTATCTATCAACAAGTGAATATAAAAATCAAGTGAATTAAAAATCTAATGAGAGAAACCAAGATGGAAGCATTAGGTATACATCTGTACATGCTGTCTCTCATAACCACACCAAAACTACAACTAAAAGACATAACAACTATCCCCCAGAACCATGGGAAAGCTTGCAGAGTGGAAGTTCTACAACTAGAAGGAAATAAAAAAGTGCATCCAGACCTGGTAGAACATGCAGACACTCAGAAAGGCAGAGATATGGAGACACGCACCAATTGGGCTGGCGTGCACTATTGTTTTTTAATTGGGAGGGAGTTACAAGTTCCTGACTCTCTGAACTCCAGTTTCTGGCAAGATTCTGGGGACCCAGACTCATACAGGAAAAAACTGGACTGTCTGCCATCAGGTCAGAAAGGGAGGGTGGCTCTCTCACAGAGTTCCACACTGGAATCATTGTTTACTGCACTCAGGCAGGAGACACAGGACACTGAGCAGAATGCAGCAGAGAGGGCTGACTGGCAGCCATCGCTCTTTGCCACACCCTAGCCTAGAGACTCCCTGAGACCCAGCCCCACCCAATTTACAAACCCACCGAGCTGGGCAGCGACTTTTGCATATGAATGGCCTGCCCTCTGGCAGCTTACCCTAACAAATTGCAACTGGGTCAGACAACTCCAAAACTTCCAAAATCCAAACAAAGAGGAGAAATCTGCAGAGCTCCCCGTAGCTCCTGCTGGGTGGCCTCAGACACTAGCTGACTTGCACCTCCTTGGAGATCCAGGAACCAGTGTACCTTGAGGTCAGTGTGAGAAGACACCAGATTTCAACTCCTCACATACATAAGTGACACACTCAAGAGGCAGACTCGGTGAGCACCAAAGTCCACTAAAGCAAGTCCTGCCCAACAGGGGTGTCTCCAGCACAGCAGTTCTTCCATTAATAGACACAGCTAATCCTCACAGTCAATTGGCCTGGAGGTCAGTTCCTCCCAATGTACCAATAGCAATCAAGGTTTAACTACAATAAGACTGTGAACCAACCCCACAAAGGGGTGCACCAAGAGTGTCCACCTCAGGTGATTGGGGAGGCAGAGCTACTGGTCCCTAAGGACAACTGGCACACAAAGCCACTCCATCAACACCAGGAAGCAGCCAAAATGCAGAGACAAAGAAACATGTCACGAATGAAATAAATGGAGGAAAGCAAACAACTGGACATAGAGTTCAAAACCACATTTATAAGGACACTCAAGAATCTTCTACAAACTTCTGACAAACTTATTTAGACCTCTGAGAAACTTAGTGAGAACTTCAAAAATCTTAACAAGAATGCCAAAAAAAAAAAATGGGAAATGACCAGTCAGAAATTAAGCATGCACTGTCTGAAATAAAGAATAATATACAGAAATCCAACAGCAGACTAGAGGACCCCAAGAATCAAATCAAAGACCTGAAATATGAGGAAGCAAAAAACACCCTAACAGAAAACAAAAAGAAAAAAGAGTCCAAAAATGTGAAGATAGTGTAAGGAATCTCTGGGACAACTTCAAGCGTACCAACATCAGAATTATGGGAGTGTCAGAAGAAGAGAGAGAGCAAGATACTGAAAACTTATTTGAAGAAATAATGAATGAAAACGTTACCTACCTGTTGAAAGAAATGGACTTACAAGTCCAGGAAGTACACAGAACACCAAAGAAAAAGAATCCAAAGAGGACCACAGCAAGACACATCATAATTAAAATGCCAAGGGCAAAAGACAAAGAGAGAATCTTGAAAGCAGCAAGAGAAAAACAGTTAGTTACCTACAAGGGAGTACCCATATGACTGTCAGCTGATTTCTCAACAGAAACTATGCAGGCCAAAAGGGAGTGGCAGGAAATATTCAACGTGATGAATAGCAAGAACCTACAACTAAGAGTGCTCCACCCAGCAAAGCTATCCTTCATAATTGAAGGTCAGATAAAGAGCTTCACAGATAAGAAAAAGCTAAAGGAGTTCATCATCACCAAACCAAGATTACATGAAATGCTGAAGGGTTTTCTTTAAGAAGAGGAAGAAAAAGAAAAAGGTAAAGATAAAAATTATGAACAACAAAGTGATAACAAATACATACCTATCAACAAGTGAATCTAAAAATCAAGTGAATAAAATCCGAGGAATAGAATAAACTGGAGAATATAATAGAATTAGAGGCATAGAAAGGGAATGGACTGACAATTCGCAAGGCTAGAGGGGTGAGAGGGATGCAGACACATACTAGACAAAAATCATACAGCTATGGATGAGCACAATGGTGAGGGGAGGTAAGGGCAGAGGATGGGAGCTGGGTGGAGGAGAGCTACGGGGGAAGGGAAGAGGAACAATTATAATAATCTGAACAATAAAGATTTATTAAATAAAGAAATAAAGAAATAAATAAAAATTCTAAAAAAGAACAGGGAAAAGTAAAAAAAAAAGACACAATATTCAAAGCACTAATTATAAGTATGCTCAATTAACTTAGGAAAGAATAATGAACTCAGTGAAAACTTATATAAGATGGAACCAGTCAGAAATAAAAAATATAATAACCGAAATGAAGAATACAGTAGATAGATAGAATCAACAGCAGATTAGAAGAAGTAGAAGATCAAATTAGCAATCTGAGAAAAGAAAATAGTGGGAAACACTCAGTTGGAATAGATAAAGAAAATAATAATCACAAAATGAGGATAGTTTTAGGAGCCTCTGGGACAACATAAAGTGTACTAATATTTGCATCAGAGAAGTACTAGAAAAGCAAGGGATTGAAAACGATACTTGAAGAAATAATGATGGATAGCTCTAACCTAGCAAATTAAATAGCCATACAAGTTCAGAAATAGCAGAGAGTATAAAACGAAATAACTGACATAAGGAAAACCAAGGTACACCGTAATTAATATGCAGAGATTAAAGACAAGAAAAGCAGCAAGAGAAAAGTAGCTCCCATAAGACGTCAGCTGAATTTTCAAAAGAACTTTACAGGCCAGAAGGAAAAGGCACAAAATATTCAGTGTGGTGAAAAGCAAAGATCTATATCAAGATTACTCTACCCAGAAAAGCTTTCATTAAAAATTGAAGGAGAGATAAAGAGCTTCCCAGACAAGAAAAAGCTAAAAGGGTTTTTTCATTATAAGAAACTAGAGGCCCAGTGCATGAAAATTCATGTACTGAAGGGAGGATTCCTTAGCCCAGCCTCCACCCTCTCACAGTCTGGGTGCCCTCCAGGGAAAAAGGCAACTCAGCAATCAGGGGATGGTGATGCCCCATCACACCTCTGTTGCTGCTGCTGGCAGCACAAGCCTCAGCCGGCCCTGGTTACCTGAGCTTCGAGTGGCCCTGGCCAGTTGGGAAGCTACCATCCAAGGCTTGCCTGTGTCTCAGACTGGCATTGGGTGGCTGGAGGGCTGAGAGAGGCTTGTCGCATGCCTGCCACCCTGGCAGGTCTGAAGGGAATGGGTGCCAACTTCTTGTGGCTGTTGGCAGGGTAACCATTAGCATATTCCTTCCTTATTGGCTGTGGACACTGCCATCTTTGAGGATAGGGCATTCAATTAGCATATTCCCACTGTATTGGCTATGAGATACACCATCTTTTAGAGTGGGACAGTCAATTAGCATATTTCCTCCTTATTGACTGTGGGCGCCACCATCTTTTGCAGTGGAGTGAGGGTCAATTAGCATATTCCCTCTTTATCAGATAGGATGTTAAAGGGACTTCTTTAAAAAGAAAAAAAGAAATATACGAGGAAGAAAATAGAACCAAGAAAAAATATTCTCACTGATAAATGTATATCATAATAAAAGCAGTGGATTGACATACCATAAAGCTAGTCCAAGGGTTAAAAGGAAACATAGGAAGATCATGTGTAATTAGCACACATTCTTCTCAAATTCTAAAAATATTGAAGATGAGGGAAGGTCCTCAAGTCCATTTATGAAGTCAGCTTTACACTGATTCCAAAACCAAACAAAGACATTAGGAATAATGAAGAATATAGGACACTATCTCTGATGAACATAGATATAAAAATATTCAACAAAATATTAGCAAACTGAATTCAGTAATACGTTAAAGAGATTATACACTATGATTAAATGGGATTTATTTCTAAGAAGCAGTGTTGGTTCAATATCCCCAAATGAATTAATGTGGCATACCACATAAACAAAATGAAGAATAAAAACCATGTGATCATATCAATAGATGCAGAAAAGCATTTGACAAAATCCAATATTCATTTATTTAAAAAAAATTATAGCAAGTGGAAATAGAAGGTGTGTATCTCAACAAAATGAAGGCCATGTATGACAAATCTACAGCTCACATCACATTCAAATATGAAAAGCTAAAAGCATTGTCTTTAAGATCAGAAATAAGACACAGATTTTCTCTCTCACCACTTTTATTCAACATAGTCCTGGAATTTCTAGTCATAGCAACCAGACAACAAAAATAAATAAAAAGCATTCAAATTGGAAAGGCAACAGTAAAACTGCCAATATTTGCAGATGACATGATACTGTAGAGAGAACCCTAAAGAATATACACAAACAAAAAATAAACCCATTAGAACTACTTAATCAATTCAGTGAAATAGCAGGATACAAAATTGGTATTCAAAAATTAGTTGCATTTTTATATACCAATAATGAACTATCAGAAAGATATTTAAAAATAATAGTATTTTAATTGCCTCAGAAAAACATAAAATACATAGAAATAAATTTGACCAAGGAGGTAAAAATCCTGTATTTGGAAAACTGTAAAACGTTGAATAAACAAAGTAAAGAATATGCATATGAATGGAATTATATACCAGGCTAATTGATATGAAATAATATTGTTAAGCTGTCTATACCATCCAAAGAAATATATAGATTAAATTCAATCCCTATCATCACTTTTCAGCCTTTTGGCTAAGATCAAGTGTAAATTCAATCCCCATCAAAATATCAATGGCATTTTTCACAGAAGTAGAACAAATAATCCTAAAATTTGTGTGGGACCACAAAAAAGCTCATTCAAAGCAATCTTGAGAAAGAGCTAAATTGGAGGTATGCTACCTGAGATAAAACTATAATATAGTAATAAAGAGAGCATGGTACTTGCATTAAAAAAATAGAAACATAGATTAATGTAACAGAATAGAGACCCCAGTTATAAACCCATGCCTGTATGGTCAAGTCATCATGATAAAGGAGGCAAGAGTAGTTAAAAATAGTCTATTCAATAAAGGATATTGGTAAAATTGAAGAGATACATTGAAAAATATGAAATTTGACCATACATAAAAATAAACTCAAGATAGATTAAAGCCTTAAATGTAAGACTAAAACCAGAAAACTCCTAGAAGAAAATACAAGCAGTAAACTTTCTGATATCACCCTTAGTAGTTTTTAAATTTCTCTTCATGTAAGGCAAACAAAAGAATAATAAACAAATGTGATTACATCAAATAAGTTTTTGCGTAACTGGAAACCATCAACAAAATGAAAAGACAACATACTGAATGAGATAATTAATATATTTGCAAACAACATATCCAATAAAGGGTTGATATTCAAAATATATAAGAAATCCATAGAACCCAATAACAATGACAACAAAAATTCTGATTGAAAAATTGGGGCATAGAAACTAGTAAGAGGTGTGAAAGTGCTGACCATATGTCCACAGAGAGCAACTGAAGTTTCAGAGAGATATCTCAGCTGCAAGAGGATCCAATCCCCAAGCTGGATCCCCATCAGAGAGCACCACAACTGAGAAAAGTACCCACACAACATATGGCTGTGAGAAGCAGCAGGGTTGCTGTCTACCAGGGAGTAACTGCTAGAAATTCAGGCAGCCTCTTAAAGCAGTGGTTCTCAACCTTTCTAATGCCACGACCCTTTAATACAGTTCCTCATGTTGTGGTGACCCCCAACCATAAAATTATTTTTGTTGCAACTTCATAACTGTAATTTTGCAACTGTTATGAATCATATCTGTGTTTTCCAATGGTCTTAGGCCACCCCTGTGGAAGTGTTGTTCAACCCCCAAAGGGGTCGAGACCCACAGGTTGAGAACCGCTGCTCTTAAAGGGACAATGTGCAAAATTCCCTCTGGGGCCACCACCATGTGCTCTAGCAGAGGGAGGGTGATGTGAACTGGAGCTGTGTGAGCAAAACCCAGGATTGAGGACTCTGGTTTCCTGTGCTGAATCATTTCCTCATACAATAGAGGACATCTTTCCCATAGACATTTTCCTTGTATAGGAGGAGAGAGGAAGACAGTTGATCCACACAATTGGAGAGCACCTTGCCCTGAAGCCACTTAAGAGACTAAAAATAACAATTAGCCTCCAGACAGAAGGAAGTGCCCCACCCTGTTGAAACAAATTCTTTCCATACCTGAGAATGATAGCCTGGGGCAATTCAAGTCAGAATCCTATGAATCTGTAGGCAGAAGTGGTCTCTGGAGGCTTTGAGTCTTTGCCTGATCTAATTAGTCAAACAGCTATTCACACTCTCCTTCAACTAGAGATTGGGAGAACAGAGGATCTACCTGATACATAGTCACAATCCCAAAGAGAGAGCCAAAATGAGGAGACAAAGAAATAACCCCCAAATGAAAGAACAGGATAATTCCCCAGAAGACAAATGAAGCAAAGATACAAAATTTATCTGAGACAGAGTTCAGAGTAATGGTGGTAAAGATGCTCAACAGCATGAAAGAAGATATAGTAACTATGAAAAAGAACAGTCTGAAATAAAGAATGACATTACAAAAATAAAGAACACATAGGAAGGAATCCAGACAAGATTAGGGGAAGCTAATGATTGAATTAATGAATTAGAAGAGAGGATTTAAAAAAATTACTTGATCAGAGAACCAAAATGAAAAAAAAAACATTTAAAAAACAAGAGGACAATTTAAGGGATCTGGGGGGCAGTGTAAAACTTAACAATATTAGAATAGCAGATGTGCCAGAAGAGGCAGAAAAGGAAAAAGGGATAGAAAATGTGTTTGAGGAAATAATGGCAGAAAACTTCCATAACCTGGTAAAGAAAAAATTCACACAAGTTGAGGAGGCACAGAGCACCCCAATCAAGAAGAACCCAAAGAATTTCACACCCAGACACATCATAATTAAAATGCCAAAAATTAAAGGCAAAAAGAGAATCTTAAAGGCAGCACAAGAAAAGCAAACAGTTACCTACAAGGTGCTCCCATAAGGCTGACATCAGATTTTTCATCAGAAACTCTACAGGCTAGAAGGGAATGGCATAAAGTACTCAAGGTAGTGGAAAGCAAGGATCTGAAACCAAGATTACTATATCCAGCAAGGCTATCATTCAAAATAGATGGTCAAAGAAAAAGCTTCCTGGAAAAAAAAATTTTAAAGGCTAAAGGAGTACATTGTCACCAAGCCAGCATTACAAGAAATGCTAAAGGGACTGCTGTTATGAGAAGAAGAAACAGAAAGAGAAACCTAGGGATAAAGAATAAAGATGGCAATAAATAAGTATGTATCAATAATAATCATAAATATAAATCATTATTATATTACACTTTGATTGTTCAGTTGTTCTGACATTCAGTCTATTTGCACATTACCCTTTTATTATATAAGATAGCCTAGATATGGAAGCAACCTCAGTGTTCATTTATAGGCAAACAAATAAAGATGCAGTGCATATATAAAATTAAATATGCAGACTTGTGCAGCCAATATGGAAAACAGTATGGAGATTTATTAAAAATTTAAATACGGACCCACAACAAGACACAGCATAATTATGATGGTGAATGCTTAGGAAAAAGAGAGAATCTTAAAGGCTGCAAAAGAAAGAAAGAACATTACATACAGAAGAAATAACAACAGACCCCACAGAAATAGAAAGGATTGTTAAAAAAAATACTATGAACAACTTTATTCTAACAAACTACACAATCAGGAGGAAATGGATATATTCCTAGAGAAAAAAAAACACAACCTTGCAAACTCAATCAGGACGATTCTAAAAATCTCAGTAGGCCAATAACTATGGAAGAAATTAAAGAACTCATCTAAATGTTTCCAACGAACAAAAGCCCAAGGCCAGATGGCTTCACAGAGGAGTTTTACCAAACATTCTAGGAAGAACTAAAACCTATCCTCCTCAGAGTATACCAAAAAATTCAAGAGGAAGGAACATTTCCAAGCTCATTCTATGAAGCCAGCACAACCTGATACCAAAACCAGATAAAGACAACACCGTGGAAGAGAATAGCAGGCCAAAATCCGCAAGAAAATTCTAGCAAATCAGATCCAGCACTACATCAGAAAGATCATACACTATGACCAAGCAGGATTTATTCTGGGGATGAAAGGATGGTACAATAACCGCAAATCAATAAATGTGATACATCACATAAACAAATTGAGAGATAAAAATCATATAGTCATATCAATTGATGCTTAAAAAGCATTTGACAAAATTCAGTACCTTTTCTTGATAAAAACTCTCAGCAAGGTGGGAATAGAAGAATCATACCTCAACATAATAAAAGTCATATATGACAAACACACAGCCAACACCATACTCAATGGGCAAAAACTAGAACCATGTCCCCTAAGAACACTTAACAAGACAGGGGTGCCAACTCTCTCCACTCCTGTTCAACATAGTACTGCAAGTCCTAGCAATTAGGATCAGACAAAAAGAAATAAAAAGCATCCAAATTAGAAAAGAAGAAGTAAAACTGTCCATATCTGCAGATGACATACTATACATAGAAAACAATAAAGCCTCAGTCCAAAAACTATTAGACTTAATAAATGAATATGGCAATGTAGCAGGATACAAAATTAACATCAAGAAATCTATGGCATTTCTATACACCAATAGTGAACTTACAGAAAGAGAGACTAAAAAAGTAATCCCATTTACCATCATACCAAAGAAATTAAGATAACTAGGAATAAACTTAACTAAAAAGGTAAAAGACCTATAAACAGAAAACTACAGGACACTGAAAAAAGCCATAGAGGAAGACATAAACAAATGGAAGTACATACTGTGTTCATGGATTGGTAGAATCAACATCATTAAAATGCCCATACTACCCAAAGCAATCTATACATTCAATGCACTCCCCATGAAAATACTAACAGCATATTTTGCAGACGTAGAACGAACTTTCCAAAAATGCATCTGGAATAATAATAATAATAATAAAAAGACCCTGAATAGTTGCAGCAATTCTGAGAAAGAAGAACAAAGTAAGTGGGATCTCACTACCAGATATCAAGCTATATCACAAAGCCACTATTCTTGAAACAGCCTGGTACTGGCACAAGAACAGACATATAGATCAATGGAATAGAACAGAGAACCCAGAAATGGACCCAAGCCACTCTGCTTCTTTAATATTTGACCAAGGAGGCATGAACATACAATGGAGTCAACATAGTCTCTTCAATAAATGGTGTTGGGAAAATTGGACAGATACAAACAAAAATATGAAACTAGACCTCCAGCTTATACCATACACTAAAATAAACTCAAAATGGATACAGAACTTAAACATAAAACAGGAAACCATAAAAACACTAGAGGAATCCACAGTCAGCAAAATCTCAGATATATGCCAAAGGAACATCTTCACTGATACTGCTCCTAGGACAATGGAAGCTAAAAAGAAAATAAACAAATGGGACTACATCAAAATAAAAAGCTTTTGCACAGCAAAAGAAACTATCAAAAAAATAACAAGAAAATCCATTGCATGAGAGATCAACTGAAGGACTTGTATGTGTTCATATAAGCATAACCAATGAACACAAGACACTAGGGCATGCATGGAAGTGGGGGGTGAGCAATGGGAAGAAATGTACACATGTAATACCTTAATTTAAAGAATGGAAAAACAAAACACAGAAGACCACTGCATGGGAGAACATACTGTATCTGCCAATGTTATCACCAATAAGGGCTTCATCACCAACATTTACAGGAACTCATACAACTTAACAAAAGGAAAACAACCCGATCAAAAATGGGCAATGGACTTAAATAGTTTTTAAAAGAAGACAGAACGACGGCCAAGAGGCATATGAAAACATGCTCAAAGTTACTAATCATCCAAGAGATGCAAGTCAAAATGACAATGAGTTACCATCTCACACCTGTCAGAATGACTATCATTAAGAAATCAACAAAGGACAAGTGCTGACATGAATGTGGAGTAAAAAGAATCTTCTTGCACTGCTGGTGGGAATGCAGAGTGGTGCAGCCACTGTGGAGAACAGTATGGAGTTTCCTCAAAAAACTAAAAATGGAACTCCCTTTTGACCCAGTCATCCCACTCCTAGGAATATATCCTAAGAAACTAGAAACACCAATTAGAAAGGATATATGCACCGCTATGTTCATAGCAGCACAATTTACAATAGCTAATATTTTGAAACAGCCTAGGTGCCCGTCAGCAGATAATTGGATCAGAAAACTATTGTGCATCTACACAATGGAATACTATGCTGCCATGAAAAAGAAGAAATTCTTACAATTTGCAGCAACCTGGATGGAACTGGAGAGCATTATTCTAAGTGAAATAAGCCAGGCAGAGAAAGATAAATATCACATGATCTCACTCCTTTATGGAATATAATGAACATTATAAACTGATGAACAAAAAGATAGATCCAGAGACAGAGAAGCATAAAACAGACTGTGAAACCTCAGAGGGAAGGTGGCGGGTGGCAGGGGTGAGAGGGAGAGATCAACCAAAGGACTTGTATGTATGCATATAAGCCTAAACAATGGACACAGACAGCAGAGGTTGAGGGCATTAGTGGAGGGGACTGGGGGGTGAGGGGGGATGGGGGAATAAGGACACATATGTAACACTTTAATCCAAAAAGAAATTTAAAAAAATTCAATATGGAACTGCCATTTGACCCAAAGATCCCACTTCTAAGAATATATCCTGAAACACCAGTGAGAAAGAATGTATGTTCCCTATGTTCATCCGTGCTATTTACAATAGTTATGATCTGGAAACACACCAGTAGATAAGTGGGGAAAAAAAAACCTGTGGTATGTTTACACAATGGGATGCTATGCAGCAATAAAAAAAAAAGAAGGACCTCATTCTTTGAGACAGAATGAATGAACTTGGAGAGTGTTATGCTAAGTGAAATATACCAGTCAAAAAATGACAAGTATCACATGATCTTACTTACCAGTATATGTGAAATCTTATGGACACAATAAATTGACAAACAAAATAGATCTGGAGACATTGAAACATACAAGAGACTGACAAATTTCAGAGGGGGTTGGAGCAGAAAGAGATTAACAAAATACTGTAATGCATATGCATATGATATGTGCATAACCCTTGGACAGACAGTACAGTGAAGGGCTAAGGAAGGGGGTAAGGTGAGATGGTGAGGGGGGGGGGGGTAACAAGGGGAAAAGAGGAACATTTGTAATACTTTCAACAATAGGATACATTTTAAAAAATAAATAAATACTGGAATTTTACCATTGTGACAACATGGATAGATTTAGAAGATATTGTGCTAAGTGAAATAAATCAGGCTGAGAAAAACAAAAACTGTATGACTTAAATTAAATGTGAACTCTAAAATAATAATAAATAAGCACAAATGAACAAGAACATCCAAACAAAAACAGACTCATAGAAACAGAGACCAAAGAGATTTTTACTAGAAGGGAGGGAGTAGGAGGATGGAGTAGTAGGAAAATGGTAAAGAGAAATATAGTTAACTAGAGGCTCTGTGCACAAAATTTATGCATGGTGGGGTTTCCTAAGCCCAATCGAGGACCCCTTGGGGGGATGAGCCCTGCATCTGGAGCCCTCCCAAAAGGAGTGGCCGACTGGTCATCCTTCTCCCAATCTGAGACCATTGGCTCCTAATCACTCATCTGCCTGCCTGATTCCCCCTAACCCTTCTGCCTGCCTGCCTGATTGCCCCTAACTTGTCCCTTGCCAGCCTGATTGCCCTCAACTGCTCTCCCCTGCCAGCCTGATTGTTCCTAACTGCCCTCCCCTGCTGGCCTGATCACGCCCAACTGTCCTCCCCTGCCATCCTGGTCATCCACAACTGCCCTCCTCTGCAGGCCTTTTTGCCCCCCAGCTGCCCTCCCCTGTTGGCCTAGTCGCCCACAATGGCCCTCTCCTGCTGGCCTGATCATCATCAATGGCCCTCCCCTGGATGCCTGGTCACCCGCAATGGTCCTCCCCTGCTGGCCTGATTTTGCCCCCAATTGCCCTCCCCTATAGGCCTGATCTTGCCACTAACTGCCCTTCCCTGCAAGCCTGATATCACCCCCAATTACACACCCCTACTAGCCTGATCTGCCCCCAGCGGCCCTTCCCTGAAGGCCTGGTTGCCCCCAACTGCCCTCCCCTGCCAGTCTGATCACCCCTAACTGCCTCTGCCTCAGTCCCCACCATAAGGGCTTTTTCCAGAAAGAAATTGGACATCTGGAAGATGACTGGTTGACCCAGTCTAATTAGCACATTACCCTTTTAGTAGTATAAATAGATTATATAGGATAGGATTGCTTAAATGAGAGAAAAGCCTTTTTCAGCAGGAGGAGATGCTCTTGGCAGACAAAAATATATAATCTCTGTATCTGGACTGATAGCCAGCTATATATACTATACTGCTAAACCAGTCATTAAAAAATTGAACTGCTTTCTTACACCTGCTCTCTCCACCTGTGCATCTCTGTACCTCAGCTTTTTGCAGCTCCTGTGGGTCTCTGTGAGCCCCTCTCTTTCCTTCTAGTTGTTGTATTTCCACTCAGCCAGCTTTCCTGTGGTTCTGGATGATGTCCATTCTGTCTCTTAGTTGTAGTTTTGAAATTGTTGTGCGAGGCAGTAGTGTAGGTGTTTACCTATGCCACCATCTTGGATTCTCCACTCTCTCTTTATTGGATAGTATGACTGGACTACTAGAGAAATCTAAGAAAAAATAAAAAGTATCATGGCAGCAAATGACAATAAAAACACAACAATCCAAAATCTATGGCACAGAGTGAAAGGAGTCCTGAGAGGGAAGTTCATAGCTCTACAGACTTACCTCAAAACACAGGAAACGATGGTAATAAATTATCTAAACCTACAACTCAAAGAGTTAAAAATAGATCAAAAAGAAAGCCCAGGGTAAGCCGAAGGAAGGAAATAATAAGGATCAGAATGGAGATGAATGACATAGAGACAAAAAAAAAAAATTTCGAAAGATCAACAAAACTAAGACCTGGTCCTCTGAAAGGATAAACAAGATTGATAAACCTCTAGCCAGGCTCACCAAGAAGCAAAGAGAGTGGACCCAAAAAAACAAAACAAAATCAGAATTGAAATTGGTGAAGTGACAACAGATCCTACAAAAATACAAATGATTATGAAGAAATACTATGAACAACTCTATTCCAACAATATGGATAACCTAGATGAAATGGACATATTCTTAGAAAAATAAAAGCTATGAAATCTCAACCAAAAAGAATTAAAAAAAACCTGAATAGGCTGATTACTACCGAAGAAATTGAAAAAGCAATAAAAAGTCTTCTAGGAAACAAAAGCCCTGATCCAGATGGCTTTGCAGGGGAGTTCTACCAAACATTCAAAGAAGTAAAACCTATCCTTCTCAGACTATACCAAAAGTTCAAGAGGAAGGCACACTTCCAAACTCTTTCTATGAATCCAGCATTACCCTAATCTCAAAACCACAAAAAAAAAGAGAACTACAGGCCAATATTCTTGATGAACACAGATGCTAAAATCCTCAACAAAATTCTAGCAAATCAGATTCAGCATTAATTAGAAAAATCATACACCATGACAAAGTTGGATTTATTCTGGGGATGCAAGGATGGTACAATATCTGAAAATCAAGAAATGTGATACATCACATAAATAAACTGATACAAAAATCACATAATCATATAAATTGATGCAGAAAAAGCATTTGACAAATTCCAATACCCTTTCTTGATAAAAACTCTCAGCAAAATGGGATTAGTGGGCTCATACCTCAAAATAATAAAAGCCCTGTATGACAAACCTACAGCCAACATCATACACAATGGGCAAAAACTAAACTCATTTTCCCTAAGAACAGGAACATGATAAGGATGCCCACTTTCACCTTTCCTGTTTTACATAGTACTAGAAATACTAGCCTAGCGATCAAACAAGAAGAAATAGCTGAAACCGGTTTGGCTCAGTGGATAGAGCGTTGGCCTGCGGACTAAGAGGTCCCAAGTTTGATTCCGGTCAAGGGCATGTACATTGGTTGCGGGCGCATCCCCAGTAGGGGGGCGTGCAGGAGGCGGCTGATCGATGTCTCTCTCATTGATGTTTCTAACTTTCTCTCCCTTTCCCTTCCTCTCTGTGAAAAATCAATAAAATATATTTTTATAAAAGAAGAAGAAATAAAACGGATCCAAATTAGAAAAAGAAGTAAAACTGTCCTTATTTGCAGATGACATACTATACATAGAAAACCCCAAAGACTCCTTCACAAAACTACTAGATCTAATAAATGAATCTGGCAATGGAGCAGGACACAAAATTAACACCCAAAAATCTATGGCTTTTTTATACACCAAGAATGAACTCACAGAAAGAGAAATGAAAAAAAAATCCAGTATACCATTGTACTAAAAAAAATAAGATACCTAGGAATAAATTTAACAAAGGACATAAAAGACCTGTCTTGGTGAGTGTTTTTAATTGGATGATTCTATATATTGGACTTAGCAAGTAAAATCAATGAGTTGAAAAGGAAAAAAGCCAAAGGAAGCTCGCCTACTCCCGTATTTTTCCCCTGGCACTGCGCAGCCATTATAGAAATTCAGGCTGCCTTTCTGGGCCCAGCCTAGCTGTGGGCTAATATCTAGATACCCCTTCTTCCAGCAGCCCTGTTGACCCCCTTCCACATTCAGAGCTACAACTGACTCCAATGGCCATGGATTTTGTGGTGTGCAGTCTTCCTCTGAGACTCTAGTCCCTGCTATGTGCATTTCTCCCTCCAGCCTGGATCCCGGATCTCACCTCTCTCTAGGCTAGTGGTTTTCAACCTTTCTAATGCCGTGACCCTTTAATACAGTTCCTCATGTTGTGGTGACCCCTAACCATAAAATTATTTTCATTGCTACTTCATAACTGTAATTTTGCTACTATTAATGAATCATAATATAAATATCTGTGTTTTTTGATGGTCTTAGGTTCTACAGCAGCAGTTCTCAACCTGTGGGTCGTGACCCACAGGTTGAGAACCACTAGCAGGGTCGCCTAAGAACATCGGAAAATACAGGGGAGGGCAGTTAGGAGTGACCAGGCCTGCAGGGGATGGCAATTAGTGGGGGCTAGGCCAGCAGGGGAGGGCAGTGGGAGTGACAAGGCCGGCAGGGGAGAACAGTTGGGAGTAACCTGGCCATCAGAAGAGGGCAGTTGCGGGGGACCAGGTCCACGGGGCTGCTGGAAGAAGGGGACTCTAGATATTAGCCAATAGCAGGGACAAGAGTCCATAAAATCCATGGCCATTGGAGTCAGTGTAGTTCTGAATGTGGAAGGGGGTCCACAGGGCTGCTGGAAGAAGGGGACTCTAGATATTACCCCACAGCTAGGCTGGGCCCAGAAAGGCAGCCTGCACAAGAGGGCAGGTAGGGGCGACCAGTCCGGCAGGGGAGGGCAGTTGGGGCAGCTGAGACAACTGGTCCGTTAGCAATATGTTGTAGGATCTCGGGAAGTACCCAAGGTTTCCATGGTTGGAGATAAGGCTGGGCTTCAGACACAGCTGCTTTCCCCTTCAAGATGGCATGGTCTCTGCCAAAACTACATTTTTTTTAATTAGGGTAAGTGCTTTGACCCAAACAATGAACTAGGTACATATTCAAAGTTAAGCATTTTTGTATTATATTTTAATATAATAACAGCTTTTTAAATGAAACTAAATTGTGACATTTTATGGTAATTTGTACTTGTACAAAATTAATAGAAAAACATTCTAAGCTTGCATGATTTGGCATTTTCTACAGCAATCCTTATTTTTCTTATTTCTTAAAGGACAAAGCTCAGCCGGAGACACAAGCCACCAGTTTTGGAAATATTTTGTTTAATGCTAAACTGGCAGCAGATGACCCTGAAGCTATTCTTTTAGTGAATCAGCCTGGATCCGATGGATTTAAAGTGGACTCAAAACCACTCTTTCAGGTGGGCCAACACCAAGTTCTCTTACAATAACTATGTAACCACATGTAAGTTACTTGATATTTAAATGTCTCAGATGTCTCATTTGTAAAACAGTAATAATAATATATAATTTCGTTATGTGAACATTGAGTAATACATGTAAACCACAATCAACCATACTGCACACATGGTGAGCATTTAATTAACACTAGCTATTATTATTTTTATTAATGTATCATTATTTTTTAAGTCAATGTTTAATAAAGATCCTTATTCAGCCCAGAAGAAATCTAAATCTGATGGGTGGAAACTCTGCTTTCCTTATGCAAAATTTCCTTCCTGTTGACTTTTCATGACCATTTTTGTGTGAACTGATGGACTCAGACAAACAATGTACTCAGCACATAAATCTCTACTCCCAAAGACTTTACAAACCAAGATAGAGAATTGTAACCTAGAGATAGACAGTAAAAACAGACACAGGTGACCATAACTAGATGGAGCAGATAAGTAAGACAAATTCAGAGATGTGTTCACATTTTGAATCCTTGAGACTTTTAGGATATTTACTAAAAATTGTTCAGACAGAATGGGTCAAAGAAATGTGTTATCCTTATTCAAGCTAAAGATAGAATCTGAAGGAAACACATTTTGTTATTCTGAAGTAGAAGTATATATTTTTGTTTCCATTATTACTGTTAACTCTGGAAGCATTTGACCTCTTCTAAATCCTGAAGGCTCCAAAGGACCATCAGAAAATCCCTTCTTTTCAAGCTTTGGAAAAGTAGAAAACTTTTCTATAGTCTTATATGTAAACTAGAGGCCCGGTGTATGAAATTCATGCACAGTGGGTGTCCCTCAGCCCAGTCTGCACCATCTCTAATCTGGGACCTCTCAAGGGATGTCCCAGTGGGATCAGGCCTAAACAGGTAATCAGACATCCCTCTCAGTATCCAGGACTGCTGGATCCCAACCACTCACCTGCCTGCATGCCTGATCACCCCCTAACCATTCCCCTGCTAGCCTGATGGACACCTAACTGCTCCCCTGCCAGCCTGATTCCCCCTAACCGTCCTCCCCTGCAAACCTGGTTGTCCTCATATGCCCTCCCTTGCAGGCCTGGTCCCCACTAACTGCCTTCCCCTGCAGGCCTGATCACTCCCAACCACCATTCCCTGCTAGCCATCTTGTGGTGGCCATCTTGTGTCCAGATGGAGGTAGCCATATTTGACCACATGGGGCAACCATATTGTGTGTTGAAGTGATAGTCAATTTGCATATTACCTCTTTATTATATAGGATATGCAGCAGGACATACTAGAGAATAGGTCCAAAAGATTTGAGTTCTAGTCCTGCCTCTTCCACTTACTAGTTGAGTAACATTGGGCAAGTTACTTACCTGCCATGTATTCTTAGTAAGTTAGATGTCAGAACTATAAAGAATCTTAGATATCATCCTGTGACTACAAGTTATAGATTACCAAATATTTACCAGTGTATGCTCCCTTAATTGTTGAAACAAATAATTTAGAGTGTTACAGAAAGCCTTGCACATACTACACATGCAACAATAGTAAGTATATTAATTTTGCACGCTAAATTAAATTAGCATTTATTATTACAGCCATAATTTCTCTTGCAAATAGTCATGAATTATGTTGGCATAGTTACCATTTTCTAACAAACAGTGTTGTGTCTTTTAGGTCACTTTGGGCCGAGAATGGTACATTCACACGATTTACACAGTAAGATCAAAAGACAGCTCCAACAGAAGCATTGGCAAAAGAAGTGTGGAGTACCAGTACCACTCTGTAATGAGTCCAGGAAAGCCGCAGCCAACTATCAAGAGCAGGAAGAAGAGAAAGATCGGGAGCACACCCCCACTGGTATGGGCAATTGGGGCTAAAAACAGCCGGGGGACAAACATCCAGCACATTTCCCTGGACCGAACCAAGAAAATGCAGGGCCCCAAAGGAAGAGTTCCTCCTGACAACATCCTCTCCTTGGAGCGCAACAGTCCTATCCTTGAGGTCAGTCTGGTCATGGTTATGGGAGGCATCATAGTGGGATTACTCATCCTTGGCCTCATTGCCATTGCAGCAGTGATATGCAAGAGCAAGAGGAGAGCCAGGAAGAAGGATGCCCCAAAGGACTCAGGCAGCAGTGAGCCCATGATGTCCCCACATAGCTACCACACCGATAGCTCAGAAGTTTGACTTAGAATTGATGACCATGGGTGAAATTCAACATTTTCCTCAAGTGCCTCAGACTTAACAGAAATCCAAATGCTTCTATAAATGGCAGACAATTGGAAACTTCTGTGATGAAGCTGCTTAGAGAACCTGACTATGCTAATAAACTTTGATTTGAATTCTGTCTATTCTGTCATGCATCAAAGGAAAAATTCAGACCACAGACCACATCTTTCCTCTTGCCCAGAAAACAGCAACAATGTATTCAGAGCTATCAATGGACAGCAAAGAATGTACTTCTCATTTTAGGTATTTTCGCTACACAATGGAGATGAATTTATTCAAAGGTGCTAATAGACTCTGAGAAATTTCAGAGGCATCTATTGTATGAACTTTGAAGGTGCAAGTATCATATTGTTTCTTGCTTGTATAACATTTTGTTTCTAGAAAGATTGTAATTGGTAGTCTGAGAAAATAATGCACATTGTTTATTATGACAAGTTTTCTAGTAGGTAAAAACAACATAGAAGTATGAGCAGGGGTAACTCAACCCACAAATCATCTACTACTTCGGAGGGAATAGGAGGAAAAATAAAGGGAAAGTAAATCACTAATTTGTATTTGAATTGTTTCTCATCCTCATCAAAACCTCCTTGTTTAATTTGCTTATTTAAATTTCAATTAAACTGAAGAATATGTTAAGTCTAAAAGAAATGGTTGAAGAGATACTGCTCTGTTTTGGTAGAAAGTGAGAAATAGTAGAGTTCTTGCATAATCATATACCTTATTGGTGTTCAATATTTGTAGAAAATAAAAGGGTTGGTGACATTTTGACAGCAAAGCAGTGCCTTAGAGTTAGATTCACATTTACAAGACTGTTGTCTAAGAACTGAGCCTAGATGTTCTCAGTATTGAATCCACAAGTGATAATGAGAAACATCGTTATCTGGAGGAAGAAAGTGGTATTTTTTTAACATCATATGTTTAACAAAAGTGCTTCTTATACATACTTTATAGAATTAAAAAAACACATTTTAACAGATGATAATAGTGCATTAGTTTAAACCTCAGAGTAGCATAATCACATGACCATGTCCAAAACTTGAATTGGCCATAGGACATTGTATTAGCTTATAATCAGCATCTGCTCTATAAACCATGGCAATCTCTGCAACTGTCACTCCAGAGGTCTTGGTGGTGGCCAGCATCATCCATCATATTCTTCTTATATTCAAAAAAAAGTATCATTCTTTCACATCTCTAGTTGAATAATCGATGCATTGTGGTCTCTCTCTGTACCTAAAAATATAATTTGTAGCACTATTTAGAGTTTTAAAAACCAGAGAACTTGATTGAATGAGCTTACTTGGCAAGACTCCCATTTGCCTTTCTGGAAAATGTGCTTTCACCAAATGGCAAAAATCTTGGTTTGAAATGAAAAATGTCAGCAGTTTTATCACCAATCTTTGAAAAGCTAGTAAATGTATTGCAAGCAAAAGTAAGGGAGGGTGAGGGGGAAAGAACCATACATGAAAATTAACCTTTCAGTGTTGCCTGGAATACCCTTCCACTTGCAACCATAACCTGGCCACAGTGGACATCCTGGTGGAAGGAAGATTATTAGAAGACCAACCTTTCTTCAGGTTATAAAGGGACATTTGTCTGATGTCTGTGAACTCACTAAACATCTCTTGCTTGAAAGAAAAAGAAGTTAAGGTGGTACTGGGAGAGAGGTAAAAAGTATCTAATACTTGCCTCTCTTCTTTTGGGAAGTTCTGAACTTCACATTCAAAGTCTTTTTAAAAAATAGATTTTCAACCAGTGTGCTGTGGCAAGCACAGTGCTGTGATGCACAAATTTTATGATATCTGACCATTTAGTCATGGGTACTGACCTGTTTTCCCCTAGATTATCAAATAAATAAATAACAACTAACACAACAGTAGCTTATCCAGTGGGACTAAATCTAAATTATACTTATTTTTTGTCAGAATGGCAAAAAGTATATATTTTAGTGTGCTAAAGAATTTTAGTATTAGTTTATATGTGCCATGAGATGAAAAAGATTGATAATTGCTTACCAAGAACCAATTCCAGCATGTAATAATTACAAGAGTTTTACCAAAAGGTTGGTGAAGCTTGGGGAGCTCAACAAGGTTGAGTCACATGTAGTTTACTTCTTGGAAATGGTTAAAGGGCACTTCCCCAATCTGAATGGGATTGTTAACTGCCAGAGAGCTCAGGGCATTTTATTTCCTCTGGTTGGCCAAACACCTGAATAGCTATAGACTATTTCCCAACTGACAATACCCCTTGATATCTTACCCTTAGAAGTGTATGTTTCCACATTGCCTTGGAATAAATTGTGTTTAATAAAAGCACAGGGTCCTGGAGAACTGAGGAGAATCCAAGAAGGCGGCATAGGTAAACACCTACACTGCTGCCTCACACAACAATTTCAAAACTACAACTAAAAGACAGAACAGACGTCATCCAGAACCACAGGAAAGCTGGCTGAGTGGAAATTCTACAACTAGAAGGAAAGAGAGGGGCTCACAGAGACCCAGAGGAGCTGCAAAAAGCTGAGGTACAGAAATGTGTGCGCAAGAACCTGGCTGGCTTTCTCTGGTGGGAGGGAGATGGAGACTCTCAAAGGCATTGAACCCCTTATCCTACGACACTAAACCCCAGATCCAGCCAAAACTCATACGGGGGAAGTTTGGACTGTGAAAAGGGAGAAGTGCACGGAAATTTAGGGGAGTCGCACAACACTGGGCGCAGAGGACCGGCTTCTGATTGTGCCGCTGGCTTTCACGAGTGGGTGGGAGACAGACCCTCCCAACTGCACCACTTCTAACTTCACTAAACCCCAGTTTCGGGCAAAACCCTGGGGACCCAGAATCATATGGTCCCGGAGTGCAGGGGAGCCGGAAAGGCAGCAGTCTAGAGGCACTGCAAGAGCGTATGCACAAGGGACTGCTCCAGCGATTACCCAGTCACATAAGACTCGGGGGCCGTGGAGGGCAGGGCCGACTGGAAGGCAAGGCAGTCCATTAAGCCCTGAGACTCTACCCATCCCAAGCTCAATAGAGAGGCTTTTGCAGTTTTCCAAGTCTGATATCATAAGGCTGAAACCCACAAAGAAGTTCTCCCAGCATAGTGAAATGCCAAGACAAGGGAAGAGATCACAAACAAAAGAAATGGAGGAAAACAAATGACTGGATATAGAGTTCAAAACCACGCTTATAAGATTTTTCAATAATCTCCTAGAAAAGATGGATAAATTTAACGAGACCCAAGAGGAGATGAAAAAAAACCAACTAGACATGCAAAAGAACCAACTAAAAATTAAACATACACTGACTGAATTAAAAAATATTGTACAGAGACCTAACAGCAGAATAGATGAAGGCAAGAATCAAGTCAAAAAATTGAAATATAAAGAATCAGAAAACACTCAACTGGAAAAGCAAGAAGAGAAAATAATCCAAAAATGTGAAGATAATGTAAGAAGCCTCTGGGACAACTTCAAGCGTACCAACATCAGAATTATGGGGGTGCCAGAAGAAGTGAGAGAGCAAGATACTGAAAACCTATTCAAAGAAATAATGACTGAAAACTTCCCACATCTGGTAAAAGAAATAGACTTACAAGCCCAGGAAGCACACAGAACCCCATATAAAAGGAATCCAAAGAGGAACACACCAAGACACATCATAATTAAAGTACCAAGAGCAAAAGACAAAGAGAGAATATTAAAAGCAGCAAGAGAAAAACAGTTCATTACCTACAAGGGAGCACCCATATGGCTGTCAGCTGATTTCTCAACAAATACGATGCAGGCCAGATGGGAGTGGCAAGAAATTTTCAATGTGATGAATAGCAAGAACCTACAACCAAGAATACTTTATCCAGCAAAGCTATCATTCAGAATTGAAGGGCAGATAAAGAGCTTCACAGATAAGAAAAAGCTAAAGGAGTTCATCAACTCCAAACCAGTATTATATGAAATACTGAAAGGTACTCTTTTAGAAGAGGAAGAAGGAAAAGGTAAAAGATAAAAAATTATGAACAACAAATACGTATCAACAAGTAAATCTGAAAATTAAGGGAATTGAAGATTTGATCAACAGAATAAACTGGTGAATATAATAGAATCGGGAGCACAGAAAGGGAGTGGACTGATAATTCTCAGGGGGAAAGTGGGGAGGGGTGTACAGGGAGAGACTAGACAAAAATCATACACCTATGGATGAGGTCAATGGGAGGGAGGTAAGGGTAGAGGGAAGGGTGGGAGCCGGATGGAGGGGAACTAAGGAGGGGAAAAAAGAGAAACAAATGTAATAATCTGAATAATAAAGATTTAAAAAAAAAAGCACTGGGTCCTGGGACAGGGAAGAGTCTTCAGTTCCTTTTAGCTGAAGCTCCCCTGACCCCCACTGCCTTTCAAAATTATCTTTTGTCCATGGACTTTCTCCAGAATGCTGAACTCATTGTAAGGCTGGGAAAAGAACCCTGGCAATTGCTAGAGTAGTGTATTGGGTAATTTACAAATATCACTTACCACTCAAATATCTCCTAAAGGACTTTAAATAGAAAGTACTATATAGACCAGGAGTTCACTCATCAAATAATAATTTCTTAATCATCCATTTTTCTTTTGCTTTGCCTTTTGACAGATGATTAGCTACTTCTTTGGTTATCTTATAGCTTGTATAAGAATGTCTGGATTAAATAGTTTCAAATAGTTCATGGGCTTGGTACTACTTAGCACTGGGTTCAATTTATGTAGACTGTTAGGGCAAGTACTCTCAATTAACTTATTATTTTAATAGTTAAGATGCTCAGGGCCTGACTACCATGCAATCCTGGGGGAGGAGAGGGTCTCTGCCACTAAATATAGTAATCAGTGAAGGCATCACTACAAGAAATCTATTTTGGACTTTTGGGCCATGTTACCTTTATACCAAATTTCACTCTACAATGAGTTGTTCTAATGAGACCACTGAATATGAATTAGAGAGTTTATAGAATGTGTCTATGCTTTACAAAGAGAACCTGTTTCTGCATTATTTTCTTGATATCTATTTATTTAATGTATGTTTAACAAACATTAATCATAAAAACTCTTTTTAGTGGAAAAAAATATCAGACAAAATACTTCATGACTCAATATAACGGACTCTTATTTTCTTCTTTTTAAACTTTATTTTTCAATTACAGTATGCATTCAATATTATTTTATATAAATTTTAAACTATAGTGTAGTGGCTAGACAATCTTTATAAAGTGATTTCTCAGACATTTCCAGTACACACTGGCACCATACTTAGTCATTACAATACTAGAGGCCCAGTGTATGGATTTGTGCTGTCCCTCAAGGTGGGGTCCCTCAGCCTGGCCTGCACACTCTTGCAATCAGGAACCCTTCAAGGGGACGAAGAACTATAAGTTTTGGCCAGATCCTTGCAGGCCAGCCCCTAAGGAATGTAGCAGTGCTGAAGCACAGATGGCTTTGGGAGGACCCCCAGCCAGGCCTGACATAACTCTGCTACCACTCATACTGGCCCCATTGCACCTGCCACTGCCATCTGGTAGTGCTGCTGTGGAGATGGGAGAGGCTTCCACTGCCACAGCTGCACTCTTCAGCCATGAGACCGGCTTCTGGCTGAGCAGCACTTCCATTGTGAGGGCACACTGACAACCAGGGGGCAGCTCCTGCATTGAGCATCTTCCCCTGGTGATCAGTGCGTGTCATAGTGACCAGATGACCAATCATTCTGGTCATTCTGGTTGTTTGGTCATCATGGTCACTTAGGCTTTTATATAGAGATTATCTACACTAATAACAGAGAAACATGTAAATTAACCACCACTCCACTATGCCCACCAGCCAATCAAAGCGAGTATGCAAAGTAAACCATCAAAGATGGTGGGTAAATTTGCATATGCAGGTGGAGTGGACAGTGCCATGGGCCTCTGCTGGGGTTCTGGGTCCATCGGGGGTCAGGGGAGGCTGGGCGGTCAGCACCAGATGCCACTGGCAAGATACAGTTCATCTGGGCCCAGGGAGGTGGGGTGGGCAGCGCCAGATACCACCCATGGGGTCCGGGTCCATTGCAGGCCCTGGGAGGAGCAGCCGGGCCTGCTTAGCAACTCCAATGGAGCCCTGTGAATATCGCCACCCTGGAGAGGCATGGCCAGGCCTGCATAGCCACTCCCATGGGGCCTCAGAAACATCAGGAACATTGCTGCTCTGGGGAGATGCAGCCTAGCCTTGCCCACTGGGCCCTGGGAACATTGCAGGCATGGGGTTGCTGAGACCCAGAGCAAGCCTCTGGCCACAGATTCACAGCTTCCTGGAGACAGACTATACCAGCCCGCCCAGAAGCCATGTGGCTGGTCCACAGGGTGCCCATTCAAGATGTGACACAGAAAGGAGGTGCTGGAGGAAATCCAGAGACTCAGATGTGGGGGTTCAAGACTCATTGCCTTCGGGCTTTGTCCTTCTTGGTCTTGGTTCTTTTCTTTCGGGCCTGGAGCCCAAGCACTGCAGGAGAGAGGGATGGATGAAGGCCCAATGTGGAAGAAAAGGCACATGACCAGACTGCGGGGCTGCTTAAGGAGCATCTCCAGGGCAAGTGCCACAGCTTTGGCAAAATGGCTGGCCAGGAGGTGGGTGTTCCAAGGGGCTTGGAGCAGTGCCTCACCACCCCTTTGCCAGCAGGCTCTGGGTGACATCTACAAATGCTACTGCAACCTCTAACATTCTGGGCAAAGAACTGACCCTGTGCCTCTCTGGGTACCAGGCTTTCTAGGAGTGGGCTATCACCAATGCCATAGATCAAAGGCAAAAACCTGACGAGGCAGGGTACCAGAGGGGGTTCGGGCTGGGACGGGGGACACAAAACACTTGGGGGTTGGGGGATGTGATGAGGGCATGTGGTAGGGGGTAGGGGAGGCTGAGGGAAGGTCAATGGGGGAAAAAAGGATATATATGCACTACTATATATAATACTTTAAACAATAAAAAAAGATTATTTCTATTAATGTCATTTGGAGGCTAAAAATTTATCACATGTAATACACAGACAAACACCCCACATAAAGACCATACACATAAAGACCTTAACATAATTTTTGCAGAGAAAACACAAGAATTTTTTTCTCAAAAATTAATTTCCATAACTGATGCATTCTATTATCACAACCATATAATTTCTCCCAACTTAATTTGACTTTTAACTCTCAGAAGCCTCAATTTCCAATAATAACCAAAATAAAATAAGTGACCAGTATTCCTTAGATTGATGTTTATGAACACATTTTAAAAACACATCCACTTTCAAGAAACACACCTACAAGTACCAGACATTCTATCAAAAGCTTAAATCCATTTTACAGATTTTTTGCAATAAAGACAAAAGCAAGCAAATTTAAAGCCTTGCTTATCACTGAATGTTTCAGTATTTCATGTTATTTCAAAATATCTAGAAACTCAGTAACCCTTTTTACTTAATGTTTCTAATTAATGTGTTACATGTGTACATAACTGCCCATTGCCCCCTGCCCATTCCCATGCATGCCCTAATCCCCCAGTGTCTTGTGTCAATTGGTTGTGCTTATATGCATGCACACAAGTCCTTCGATTGATCTTTTATCTATCCTACTTCTCCCTAACCTTCCCACTGTAGTTTAACTGTTTGATGCTTTACTTCCTCTGTATCTATCTTTTTGTTCATCGGTTTATAATGTTCTTTATTATCCATAAATGAGTGAGATCATGTGGTATTTTTCTTTCATTGACTGGCTTATTTCACTTAGCATAGTACTCTCCAGTTCCATCCAATGTTGTTGCAAATGGTAAGAATTCCTTATTTTTTATGGCAGCATAGAGTTCCATTGCATAGATGTACCATAGTTTTCTAATCCAGTCATCTGCTGACAGGCATCTAGGCTGTTTCCAAATTTTAACTATTGTAAATTATGCTGATATGAACTTAGGGGTGCATATATCCTTTCTGATTGGTGTTTTTAGTTTCTTAGGATATATTCCTATGGTAAATTATGCTGCTATGAACATAGGGATGCATATATCCTTTCTGAATGACATTTCTGTTTTTTGGCATATATTCCTAGAAGTGGGATTATTGGGACAAATCAAAGTTCCATTTTTAATTTTTTGAGGAAAATTCATACTGTTTTCCACAGTGGCTGCACCAGTCTGCATTCCCACCAGCAGTCCAAGAGGGTTCCTTTTTCTCTGCGTCCTTACCAGCACTTGTCATTTGTTGATGATATCCATTCTGACGGCTGTAAGATGGTACCTTGTTGTTTTTATTTGCATCTCTCAGATGACTAGTGACTTTGAGAATGTTTTCATATATCTCTTGGCCTTCTCTATGTCCTTTTTCAAAAAGTGTTTATTTAGGTCCTTTGCCAATTTTTTGATTGGATTGTTTATCTTCCTTTTGTTAAGTTGTAATAATTTCCTGTAAATGTTGGAGATTAAACCCTTATCAAAGACAACATTAGTAAACATGTTTTCCCATGCAGTGGGCTTTCTTGTTGTTTTGTTGATGGTTTCTTTTACTGTGCAGAAGCTTTTTATTTTGATTTAGTCTCATTTGTTTATTTTCATCTTAGTTTCCATTGCCCTAGGAGCTGTACTGGTAAAGATATTGCTATAACAAATGTCTGCTATGTCGCTGCCTATGGCTTCTTCTAAGATTTTTATAGTTTTCCTTCTTATGTTTCAGTTCTTTATCCATTTTGAGTATATTTTTGTGTATGGTGTAAGTTGGTGGTCTAGTTTCATTTTTTTGCATCTCACTCCAATTTTCCCAACACCATTTATTGAAAAGACTGTCTTGATTCCATTGTATGCTTTTGACACCTTTGTCAAATATTAATTGAGCATAGTGGTTTGGGTTGATTTTTGGGTTCCCTGTTCTGTTCCATTGATCCATATGTCTGTTCCTGTGCCAGTACCAGGCAGTTTTGAGAACAGTGGCTTTATAGTATTTTTTGTAAATGTGGTTGTGGGAGGTGATGAGTATAGGCATTTACAGGCAAATTGTAAAGTTAGCTGGTTTATTACCAGTTTTTCTTAGTATCTGGTATTGTGATCTCTCAACATTGTTCTTCTTTCTCAGGATTGCTGCAGCTATTTGCAGTATTTTTGTTTTTTATCTCAGATGAATTTTTGGAGAGTTTGTTCTTGGTCTTTGAATTATACCATTGATATTTTAATGGGGGTTGCATTGCATTTATAGAATGCTTTGGGTAATATGGACTTTTAATGATGTTGATTCTACCAATCCATAAATATGGTATATTCTCCCATTTGTTATGTTTTCCTCTAGCTCAGTGGTTCTCAACCTTCCTAATGCCATGACTCTTTAATACAGTGTCTCATGTTGTGGTAACCCCCAACCATAAAATTATTTTTGTTGCTACTTCATAACTATAATTTTGCTACTGTTATAAATTATAATGTAAATATCTGATATGCAGGATGTATTTTCATTGTTACAAATTGAACATAATTAAAGTATAGTGATTAATCACAAAAAAATATGTAATTATATATTGTGAAATATTCATTTCTATTTACAAATAAATGAAATTTTGTCTTGAAGCATGGTATAGCATGGGCAACAGCCTTTATATAACAACAGTAAAGTACATTGCTACATTTTGTGACAGTGCATAAAATGCCAATGTCAGTGCAAAGGTTGAAATTACCTCTTTCTCACCAGATGAGAAATTCTCCGTGTAGTCTTAGCCAGAGCACAATGAAGATCATCTTCCACCACAAGTCTACTTCTGTATTTAGACTTGATAACCAACAAGCTGAAAACCCTGTTTCACAAAGATATGTTGTTGGAAATGGAAGAAGAAGCAACACAGTCTCAGACAGACAGGATATGACTGCAAACACTTGATCCAGAATTTTGTAACTGGCATTGTAGAGAAATCAGTTTTTGCTGTATCACTATTAATAAGTTCAATGAACTCCTCATGTGCTGCCTCAGGAACATCTTCAACTTTGATTGTGAATGGGTTTCTGACAAGTACAAATGGGATGTCAGGTAGATTTGGAAAGTGCAATGAAATTTCATCTGCAAGCAGGTGCAAGTGTTCTTTCACAAAAATTATCATTGTAATCCTTTTGTCTGGTTCAATGTCATGTTCCTCAAAGAAAGTAGATAAAGTAGGCAACATGTAAATTTTATTTTCATGCAATTTTTTTTTGCCAAAGCTGAAGTTTCATTTGCAATGATCGGATCTTTTCAGACAAATTGAGACATGTAGCATTTGGTCCTTATAGTGATAAATTTAACTCATTAAAGATGGCAAAGCTGTCAACCAAGTAAGCTATTTTCTGCAGTTCACTTTTATCACTGAAAAGTGCTTCGAACTGCAGTCTTACTTTCTGATTAAAAAACATTTTGAGTTCATCACAAAGCTCAAAAACACATTTTAAAACTTTTCCCCTTGACAACCATCTCACTATGAAATAGCAGAGCATTGTTTGGTGCATCCAACTCGTTGCACAGTTGCAAAAACAGTCGACTGTGTAAAGTGCTCGCCTTTACAAAATTGACAGAACTTATGATGCTTTTCATTACTTCTTGTAACTCTTGTGGCAGCATCTTCATTGCTAATATTTGCCGATGAATCATACAGTGAGTTCCGATGACTTTTGGTGACTCATTCAGTACCAAATATTGAAATCCAGATCAACATCCTAGCATAGCTGGAGCACCATCAGTGAAACACCAAAAACCTTTTTACAAGAGATCTTATGCTCTTTCAGAAATGAACCGTGTCAAGTACATTACATGCAGTAGTTGTCGTTTCAAGAGGTTTGCAAAAACAGAAACTCATCTTTAAAGTCGCCATCATTAATATAACTCATGTAAACCAATAATTCTGAACAGTTTGCAACATCTGTAGATTCATCAACCTGGATACTAAATATTGGAAGTGGAGCAGATTTAATTTCCTGGATTACCTGATCAAGAATATCAACAGACATGTCATCTATTCTTCTGTGGATAGTGTCATTAGATAAGGAAAGTGCACTCAATTTTGTAACAAATTCATCTCTGATCATAACTCAAAAAATGTCTTTGGCCGCTGGCAACAGTATATCCTCAGCAATGATGTGAGGTTTCATAGCTCTGGTGATTCTGAGTGCCACCAAATATGAAGCTTCAATGACTAGTATGTTTTGTTTGTGGTACTTGCCACCAGTGTCAAGTCTGGCTCTCTTGAATCATCAGCTTTGCTTCTAAAATAGCTGACAGGATGAAGGTGAGGGAGAGGAAGTAAGGGAAGGAATGAAAGGAGAGTGTGTGGATGCATGTGGTGTGTGTATGTGTGTGTGTGTGAGTAAGGGACAGTTAAATCTCACAGGAGCAGCAGGGGCTAGCAGTCCAGGCTCTCTTGGACAAGGAGAGACTACCACTGCTGCGGGCACTCCCTGGACTGTGGGACTCAAGCATGGATCCCACGCCATCTTGAAGGGGAAAATGGCCTTTCTTTAGGAACTGACCAACACCACCAACCAGACAGGCCTTGGAACTGCCCTGTGACCCAGCAACCACTCCAGCCAAAACTCTGCTGCCCAACCCGCAGACCCGCGGACCCTGGGACCTCCACCTCCAAAGCAGTAAGTGCAATCTCCCCCTTCCCAGCAGCAGAACTCAGTCCACATTAGCACATTTCCAGCGTGCAAGCAGCCAGGACAGTTTACTCCCTTGCAGAGCCTGGCAGTCACTGGGAATGTCCGCCGGTGTGATTTTGTACAGACAAGAGCACAGGGTCCCACAGTAGAAATTCTGAATTCCCTCTTCATGAATAATTGCCTACACTTACCCCAGCGGCTCAACATCAGTGAGGGCTCCTCAGGGTGCAACATCAGAGGGCTGCTCTGGCAAAGGCTCCTCCACAAAGAAACAGGACACCTGAGCCCATCTATCCACAGAGCACTCTGGGAGCAGCTGTGAGTCTCTGCTGGGTCTGATTTGGCACTGACAAGGGCACCCTGCCCCACAGTAGAATTTCCGAATGCCATCTTCCTGAATAACTACCCATATTTACCCCAGCGGCTCAACCTCAATGCCAGGACTCCTCAGAGTGCCTAAGAGTGCTGTTCCTGGCAAACATCTCTCTAAAGATGCGGAGTTCCAACAGGCAGACCCCCTGACTCATCTACCCACAGGAGACTCTTGGGAGCCACTGTGAGCTCTCCCTGGTGCAAACTTGAACAAACAGGTGTGTGCTCGACTCCAGCAGTAGAAATTTTGAATTCACTTATCCTGGATACCTGCATATAGACACCTCAATTACATGGCTATACTACCAGGGTCCTTTAGAGTTCTTCAGAATGCCTCACTGGAAAACTTACCATGGGAGCACCTATGAGCTGCCACTGGGAGTAAGCACCTACCCACCACAAGTGCAGCAGTAAATGCTGAGTCTGATCACCCCACAACTATAGAACACTGGGCATCATAGCCACACCTTTCCAAAGTGTAGGTCCCTTGAGCCACATCACCCCAACAGATGGTTCCTTGATGCCACTGTGAGTCCCCAGTGGGCACACATGATCTCAA
Source organism: Lasiurus cinereus (assembly GCA_011751065.1). Lineage (NCBI taxonomy): Eukaryota > Metazoa > Chordata > Mammalia > Chiroptera > Vespertilionidae > Lasiurus > Lasiurus cinereus. The sequence goes on from JAAGEH010000012.1 coordinate 1,868,857, forward strand.
TTAAGGGTGCAGAACAGCAAAAATAGGAACACTCCCCTCCATAGCTGCCTATTTCTATACACCACAGTTGTGTCTCTCAAGCTGGCAGGTTTACATCAAGAGAACTCAAATATCTTGATTAGGGAACTACAATAGATTAACAAGCAAAGAAGAAGTGAGAGGATACACCAGGAGCACCATTCTCAAAAGAACCTGGGGAGAAAAGCAATTTGATCTATAATTAAAACACTACCGGAAAACATGGGAAGACAAGAAAAGCAATTCCCAAAGAAAAGAAAAAGAGGAATCACCAGAAAGAGAGTTAAATGAAGTTGAGGCCAGCAGCTTATCAGAGAAAGAATTCAGAGTAATGGTTTTAAGGATGTTTAAATGGCTGGATGACAAATACACACAAGTCAACAACAAATACACACAACTTGAGAACTATAAGGAGCTGAATGAGAATGTCACCAACATGAAATGAAACCAAGAGGAGATGAAGAACGACATAGCTGCAATAAGGAAAACAATGGGAGACCTAAACAATAGACTAGAAGAGGCTGAGAACTGCATCAGCGAATTAGAAGACAAGATAGGAAAAAACAAAAACAAAACATAAACACAGCAGCAACTAGAAAAAAAGACTTAAAACGCAGGAAGAGAGCCTAAGAGAGCTTTGGTACAACACAAAATGAAACGACATTTGCTTAATAAAAATACCAGAAGGATAGGAAGAGAAGCAAGGAATAGAAAACCTGTTTGAAAAATAATGACAGAAAACTTTCCTGATATTGGCAAGAAAAAAACTATGCAAGTGCAAGAAGTACATAGAGTCCCAACGAAGTTGAACCCCAAAAGACCACCACCAAGACACATCATAAATAAACTAGGGAACACTAACGACAGAGTAAGAATCTTAAAGGCTGCCAGAGAGAGACAGAAAGATACCTACAAGGGATCTCCTATTAGAATATCAACTGATTTCTCAAAAGAAACACACCAGGCCAGAAGAGAATACAATGAAATATATAAAATGATGCAAAGCAAGGAACTAAACTCAAGAGTACTATACCAAACAAGGCTACCATTCAAAATTAAAGGTGGAATCAGGAGCTTCACAGACAAAAAAAGGGCTAAGAGAATTTATCACTACCAAGTCAACAATTCAAGAAATTCTAAAGGGACTACTGTAAAAAGAGGAAAGAGAAAGGCAAGAAGAAACACAAACAATAAAGAAAAATATGACAACAAACATAAATATGTCAATCATAACATTAAATGTAAATGAGTTAAATACACCTATCAAAAGACATAGGGTAGCAGAACGAATAAAAAACATGACCCATATATTTGCTGTCTACAAGAGACAACCTCAGAGCAAAGGATTCACACAGACTGAGAGTGAAGAGATGGAAAAACATCTTTCAGGCAAATGGAAATGACAAAAAAACTGGGGTGGCGATGCTTATATCTGATAAAATTGAGCACAAAGTAAAGGCCATAACAAGATATAAAAAAAAGCCACTACATAAAGGGAGGAAAAAATGGCTGCTGGGAGGACGGAGGTAAGGGAGAGGAAGTGAGTAAGGGAACAAAAGGAAAGTGTATGGGCATGTGTGGTGGGTATGTGATTGAGTGAGGGACAGTTGAATCTCACTGGAGCAGTGGGGGCTAGCAGTCCATGTTCTCTTGGAGAAGGAGAGAATGCCATCGTGGCTTTCACTCCCCGAACTGCGGGGCTCAGGAGTGGAGCCCACGCTATTTTAAAGGGGAAAACGGCCTTTCTTTGGAAACTCATCAACACTGCCAGTCAGACAGGCCTTGGAGCTGTCCTGCAACCCAGCAGCCGCTCCAGCTAGAGACCCACGGACCCTGCAGACCCACAAACCTTGGACCTCTGCCTCCAAAGCAGTGAGTGCAACCTCACCCTCCCCAGCGATATCAGTGAGGCTGCAGCTGTGGCTGCATCCACACACTGGTCCGGGCTTGTGAACTCCCTGGTCACCAGGTGTGCGCGCACAATGGTTTCGGCTGCACCATGCTCCAGCCACACACTGGTCCCCACCTGCAGAACTCCTGGGTCAATGGGTTTCCACGCACCACAGTTTCCCAGTCTGCAGTGTGCTTTCATGCCAGTTTGCAAAGCACCCTAGTCCCTGTGTTTGCATGTTCTGGTTGCCCTGTCTGTGATATTCCCTCCTATCTGGTGTGTGGACCTCCCTGGTCACATGCATTTGCGGTGCGCACTCGAGGCCACCCTCAAGGCGGGTTTTCAGCAGCATGTTTCTGGTGGTCCCCTTACCCCTAAACAGTACCTGGGAGCCTCCATGGGTGTGATTTTTTAACTCTGGGCACCACAGTCACGCCTCTACAGGATGTAGGCCCCCTGAAACACATGACCCCAACAGATGGGTCCTTGGTGACACTGTGTATTCCTGGGCTGGGCACGCATGATCTCAATTAAGGGTGCAAAACAGCAAAAATAGGGACACTCCTCTCCACGGCTGCCAAATTATAGACACCACAGTTGTGCTGCTCAAGCTCGCAGATCTACATCAAGGGAACCCAAATAGCGCAAGTAGGAAAATACAATAAATTAACAAACACAGGAGAACTGAGAGAATACACCAGTAGCACCATCCCCCCCCCCCCCGCCAAAAAAAAAAATCTGGGTAGTAAAGCAATTGAATCTACAATTAAAACATTACAGGAAAACATGAGAAGACGTAAAAGCAATCTCCAAAGGAAAGAAAAAGAGCAATCACCAGAAAGGGAGTTAGATGAAATTGAAGTGAGCAGACTTTCAGAGAAAGAATTCAGAGTAATGGTTTTAAAAATGTTTAAATGGATGGAAGACAAATACACATAACTCAACGACAATATCAAACAACTTGATGAGCACTCTAAGGAACTGAATGAGAATGTCACCAACATGAAACAAAACCAAGAGGAGATGAAGAATGACATAGCTGCAATAAGGAACACAATGGAGGACCTAAACAGTAGACTAGAAAAGGCTGAGGACCACATCAGTGAATTAGAAGACAAGGTAGGAAAAAACACACAAACACAGCAACAACTGGAAAGAAGACTTAGAAAACAAGAAGAGAGCCTAAGGGAGCTTTGGGACAACACAAAACAAAACAACATATGCTTAATTGGGACACCAAAAGGAGTGGAAAAAAGCAAGGAATAGAAAATCTATTTGAAGAAATAATGACAGAAAATTTCCCTGATATTGGCAAGGAAAAAAAAAATGCAAGTCTAAGAAGTACACAGAGTCCCAAACAAGCTGAACCCAAAAAAACTAACACCAAGACACATCACAATTAAATTGGCAAACACTAACGACAAAGTAAGAATCTTAAAGGCAGCCAGAGAGAGACAGAAAGTTACCTAAAAGGGATCTCCTATTAGAATATCAACTGATTTCTCAACAGAAACACACCAGGCCAGAAGGGAATGGAATGAAATATATAAAGTGATGCAAAACAAGGGTCTGAACCCTAGAATACTATACTCAGCAAGGCTATCACTCAAAATTGAAGGTGGAATCAGGAGCTTTACAGACAAGAAAGGGCTAAGAGAGTTTATCACTACCAAGCCAACAATGCAAGAAATGCTAAAGGGACTGCTGTAAAAAGAAGAAAGAGAAAGGAAAAAAAACAAAAACCACAAATACTAAGGAAAAATATGACAACAAACATGAACTTGTCAATAATATCATTAAACATAAATGGGTTAAATACACCAATAAAAAGATATAAAGTAGCTGAATGGTTAAGAAAACAGGACCCATACATTTGCTGTCTATATGAGACCCACCTCAGAGAAAAGGATTCACACAGACTGAGAGTGAAGGGATGGAAATGAGAAAAAAGCTGGGGTAGTGATACTTATATCTGATAAAATAGACCTCAAAGTAAAGGCTATAACAAGAGATAAGGAAGGCCACAACATAATACTAAAAGGAGCAATTCATCAAGAAGATATAACTCTGGTAAACATATACGCAACTAATACAGGAGCCAGTAAATACATAAAAAAAAAACTCCTGGAGGATATTAAGGGAGAGATTGACAACAATAATATCATAGTAGCGGATTTTAATACACCAATGACATCTCTGTACAAATCCTCTAGACAAGAAATCCAAAAAGAAACAGCAATTCTAAATAACTCACTAGATCAGATGGACCTAATTGACATCTTTAGAGCATTTCATCCCAAAGCTACAGAATATACATTCTTCTCAAGTGCACATGGGACATTCTCAAAAATAGACCATATATTGGGTCACAAGCAAAGTCTCCTCAAATTCCAAAAGCATGAAATCATATCAAGCATTTTCTCAGACCACAATAGCATAAGATTAGAAATAAACTACAATAAAAACATACCATAAAATTCAAACATTGGAAGTTGAATAGCATGTTACTAAACAATGATGGGGTTACAAATGAGATCAAAGAAGAAATTAAAAATAATCTGGAGACTAATGACAATAAAGACACAATAATGCCAATGCTGTGGGACACAATTAAAGCAGTGCTGAGAGGGAAGTTTATAGTTCTACAGGCCAACCTCAAAAAACAAGAAAAAGTGGTAAAGAATCATCTAACTTAACAACTCAAAGAACTAGAATGAGAGCAACAAGAAAAGTCCACTGTGAGCAGAAGGAAGGAAATAATAAAGATCAGAGCAGAAATGAATGTTATAGAGACCAAAAAAAAAAAAAAATCACCAAAACCAAGAGCTGGTTCTTTGAAAGAATAAACAAGATTTGAGCCTAGCCAGGCTCAAATAAACAAAATAAGAAATGAGAGAGGGGAAATACCTACAAACCCCACAGAAATACAAAGGATTGTTAAAAAATATTATGAATAACTCTATTCTAACAAATTTCACAAGCTAGAGGAAATGGACAGATTCCTAGAAAAACACAACCTTCCAAAACTCACACAGGAAGATTCTAAAAATCTGAACATGCTGATAACTATGGAAAAAATTGAAGCAGTCATCAAAAACCTTCTAGCAACAAAAGCCCATGGCCAGATGGCTTCACAGGGGAATTTTACCAAACATTCATAGAAGAACTAAAACCCATCTTAGACTATTCCAGAAAATTCAAGAGAAAGGAACACTTCCAAACTCCCTCTATGAAGCCAGCATCACCCTAATACCAAAACCAGATAAAGATAACACAATGAAATAGAATTACAGACCAATATCCCTCATGAACATAGACGCCAAAATCCTCAACAAAATTCTAGCAAATCGAATCCAGCAGTACGTCACAAAGATCATACACCATGACCAAGTAGGATTTATCTAGGGGATGCAAGGATGGTACAATATTCACAAATCAGTAAATGTGATACATCACATAAACAAATTGGGAGATTAAAATCACATAGTCATATGAATTGATGCAGAAAAAGCTTTTGACAAAATCCAACCCTTAATAAAAACTCTCAGCAAGGTGGGAATAGAAGGATCATATCTCAACATAAAAAAAGCCATATATGACAAACCCACAGCCAACATCATACTCAATGGGCAAAAATTAAAACCATTTCCCCTAAAAACAGGAACAAGACAGGGATGCCCACTCTCACCATTCCTGTTCAACACAGTATTGGAAGTATTAGTCATTGCTATCAGATGAGAAAAAGAAATAAAAGGCATCCAAATAGGAAAAGAAGAAGTGAAACTGTCCTTATTTGCAGATGACACAATACTACACAAAGAAAACCCTAAAGACTCCATCCAAAAACTAATAGACTTAATCAATGAATGTAGCAATGTAGCAGGATACAAAATTAACACCAAGAAATCTGTGGCATTTCTATATAACAATAATGAACTTACAGAAAGAGAGATTAAAACAGCAATCCCATTTACCATCGCACCAAAAATAAATAAATAAATAAGATACCTAGGAATAAACTTAACTAAGGAGGTAAAAGACCTATACACAGACAACTACACAACACTAAAAAGAGAGAGAGAGGAAGACATAAACAGATGGAAGAACATACCATGTTCATGGATTGGGAGAATCAATATCATCAAAATGTCCATTCTACCCAAAGCAATTTATAAATTCAATGCAATCCCCATGAAAATACCAAACACATACTTCACAGACCTAGAACAAACTTTCCAAAAATACATCTGGAATAAAAAAAGACCCCAAATAGCTGCAGCAATCCTTAGAAAGAAGAACAAAGTAGGTGGGATCTCAATGCCAGATTTAAAGCTATATTACAAAGCCACTGTTCCCAAAACTGCCTGGTACTGGTGCAAGAACAGACACATAGATCAATGGAATAGGATAGAGAACCCAGAAATTGACCCAAACCACTATGCTCAATTAATATTTGACAAAGGAGGCACAAACATACAATAGAGTCAAGACAGTCTCTTCATCAAATGGTGTTGGGAAAATTGGACAGAAACATGCAAAAAAGTGAAACTAGACCACCAACTTACACCATACACAAATATGAACTCAAAATGGATAAAGGACTTAAACATAAGACAGGAAACCAGAAAAATACTAGAGGAATCCACAGGTAGCAAAATGTCCAACATATGCAGAAGGAACTTCTTCACTGACACAGCTCCTTGGGTAATGGAAACTAAAGAAAAAAATAAACAAATGGGACTACTTCTAAATAAAAAGCTTTTGCACAGCAAAGGAAACCATCAACAAAACAATAAGAAACCCCACTGCATGGGATAACATATTTGCCAATGATATCAATAATAAGGGTTTAAACTCCAACATTTACAGGGAACTCATACAATTTCACAAAAAGAAGATAAACAACCCAATAAAAAAATGGGCAACTGATCTAAATAGGCACTTCTCAGAAAAAGACAAGAGACATATGAAAACCTGCTCAAAGTCACTAATCATCAGAGATATGCCAATCAAAACAACAATGGGGTACCATCTCACACCTGTCAGAATGGCTATCATCAACAAATCAACAAACAACAAGTGTTGGTGAGGATGTGGAGAAAAAGGAACCCTTATGCACCGCTGGTAGGAATGCAGACTGATGCAGCCACTGTGGAGAACAGTATGGAGTCTCCTCAAAAAACTAAAAATGGAACTCTCATTTGACCCAGTGATCCCACTTCTAGGAATATACACCAAGAAACTAGAAGCTCCAATCAGAAAGGATATATGCACCCCTATGTTCATAGAAGCACAATTCACCATAGCTAAGGTTTGGAAACAGCCTATGTGCCCATCAGCAGATGATTGGATTAAAATACTGTGGTACATCTACACAATGGAATACTACACTGTGGTAATAAAGAAGGAGCTCCTACCATTTGCAAAAACATGGATGGACATGGAAAGCATTATGCTAAGTGAAATAAGCCTGACAGAGAAAAATAAATATCACATGATCTCACTCATTTTGGAATATAATGAATGGCATAGACTGATGAACAAGAACAGATCCAGAGACTGAGAAACATCAATCAGAACATCAAACCTCAGGGAAGATGGAGGTTGGTGGAAGTAAGAAGAGAGATCAATAGAGAGACTTGCATTCATGCATATGAGCCTATTCAATGGACACAGACAACAGGGAAATTGAGTCATCGGTGGGAATTGGTGGGTAATGGGAGAATAAAGACATTTTTAAAAATTATAGGAAAAAAATAACATAAAATATTAAATCTAATCCATACTAGTGGTCACCATAACTTTAAGAGAAATTGTTTCATGTGACAAAGATTTTTAATGAAACTCTCTGTAGCCTGAAAATTATTATGAAGGAAATAAAGAGAGGTTTCCTTCAAATGTCATAAGGATTGTAATTGAAAGTCAATATATTTGGCCTCTTGAACTAAAGTAATTAATTTGTGTTTTTGCCTCCTTGACAAAGTTTAAAGTTACAAAAAGAAATTGACCGCCAGTTTGAAATTGAATTGCCATGGCCTAGAGTAAAGAATATCCTTACATGATATTATTCTACAATGTCATTATAATTCTTGATATTTCACAACAGCATATTGTACAATTATCCCAAACAAACTTACAAACTAATTCTTTGAATGTTTGGCAGCAATTTAAAAAAAGACATGAGACGTGAAGGTCGGCGAGTTGGTGCGGAGTTCGTCTCGGCACGTGTGGCCGGCCTGGGGTGGATTCCTCTTCGAATTCTTCCACGGCAGGTTTGGGCTCAGTGGACCCGCAGTTGCAGCATTTCATCGAGGTGGAGACTCAGAAGCAGCGCTTCCAGCAGCTGGTGCACCAGATGACGGAACTTTGTTGGGAAAAGTGCATGGACAAGCCTGGGCCAAAGTTGGACAGTCGGGCTGAGGCCTGTTTTGTGAACTGCGTTGAACACTTCATTGATACAAGCCAATTCAGCTTGAATCGACTGGAACAGACCCAGAAATCCAAGCCAGTTTTCTCAGAAAGCCTTTCTGACTGATTTCAGCATTACCTTTTTGGAAAAGGAAGGTAGTTCAAGAATGGTTGAAGAAAAGGCTACAGGGGGATTGGCTCCCACCTTTGGCACTCTGAAAGTATCTGGTCATCTGAGAATGAACAAAGACCAATATTTTTGTGTTTGGGGCTTGAGGGTCATATGTGTATTTGGTTATGCTTTTTAATGTTAATATTGTGAAAACAATTGGCAGATGAATGGAAAACTTTAGATGCATATTACTGTATGTGGGACTATGTTTTTCTGAATGTCCCATTAACTACTTCCTATAATTTGGATAGTGGAGCTGCTTTTTGTAATTTGATAGTGGGACCACATGGATAAAATCTGTCTTTTGTGGATTCATTTCAGATGCATACGAACATTGATAAATATCTTGGTGTCTGAGAAAGGGTGGCAATGGGGGAAGAGTTATTTGGTACTTAACTAGTGTTTTGATCATCAGTGCTGGGGAAAAAATCTATAGAATATTCACGTAATACAATTCAGCTTTCTAAATTATGTCCCTTCCTAATAGTGTGATTTACTTAAGTATCCATATAAAGTATGGTCTTGAGGTAGTACAGGCAACCTGAGTACCTAGAGGCCTTTAGTTATAAAGGAATCTGGCCAGTGAACATAATTCTCATTACTAAAGTGCCATGAGGAAGAATTTAACTTATCCTGTATATCAGGGCCAAAGAAATTCAAAGATGGCCTAAATAAGTTGTAAAGATTTAGGCCTGTCAAAAACTAATAGCAGTTTCATGTAGAGGTGCATGTCTAATGTCAATCAATCAGTATAGATTCTATTTACTGCAGTTTTTTGATCATTGAAATAAAAGCTTCTACAAATTCAAAAATAAAAATAAAATAAAATAAGACATGAAAGGATTTAATTCCTTTCTGAATGAATTAAGGCACAGGGAAGGCACTTGAGCATTCTATACTGGCCCCTCTTACCTTTTTGCCAAAAGGGACCCTTTTCTCACAATCCAATTGCCCTCAGCTGTTGCCTGAGCTTTCTATTCATGCTAAGATTGAAGCCTCTAGGTGGCTAGTACCATGGATCTGTCTCTCACCCCATGGTGTGTACGGGCCTTCCCTGGAGAAGAAACCTGAGTTCCCTGAGATATATGATGAGTGCTGGTGCCTCACAAGCAGGTAAGGGGATCTCAATGCAGGTGCTGGGCGTGGAGGCCCCGGAGAGCATAGGCTACCAAGGAGACAGAACTGAGCCTCACATCATCCTGTGTGGCCCCAGAGGATGACTGGTTAGGAAGAAGAACAATACATCTCACATGTTTTTGTAATTTTATATAAACCAAAGGAAAAATGTTTGGGCAAAAATAAAAAGGATCCCAAGTCAATTTTATAGAAAAGACTCCTTTATTAACTTTTGTTTGAGAGTATGTTTATATACTTTTAGAAAACAACTCCAAGACCAAGTGGTCTCCTGCAACAAAGAGGAATTGACAGGTCTGCTCCAACCATGAAGACAAGAGGACAAACAGTCCAGATATGGAAGATGCTGACGATGCCTTGCCATTCTAGCAGTCAGCAGCTGTGTGTTGCTACAGGTTTCCTAGGAATAAATCAGAGGTTGGACCTGCATTGCCACCATTTGTCCACCATCCAGATACCATTGCTGATGTGTACAAATAAGGAACTGTTTGACATTGAAACTGGGACTCAGAACTGTTGGACATTGAAATTGGGATTCAAACATTTTTTGTTCTTGAAGGTTTATTTATAGTATGCAAAGGCAAGATGTTTTTAAAGAAAAGAATCGGGGTGAAAAGAAAAAACAGATACAGAGAAAAAGAAGCATTGAACAGACTGTCATACTACAGCAGCAAGGCAAGGAAGGTTGGGGAGGGGGGGCTGTAAAAGATCAACCGAAGGACTTGTATGCATGTTATATAAGCATAACCAATGGATACAAGACACTGAGTGGGCTGGGGCGGGGGTGCAAGCAAGTGAGGGCATGTAGTAGTGGGTACAGAAGGCTGGGGGAGGGAAGTCAATGGGAAGAAAAAGGAGACATATGTACTACTACTTGTAAAACTTTATTTTTTTATTTTTAAAGTAAATCTTTATTGTTCAGATTATTACAATTATTCCTCTTTTTCCTCCCCATAGTTCCCCTCCACCTGGCTCCCACCTCACCCTCTGCCCTTACCACCCCTCCCCATTGTCTTCGTCAATAGTTGTATGATTTTTTTCCAGTCTCTCCCTGCTCCCGCCTCCTCCCTTTCCCCTGATAATTATCAGTCCACTCCCTTTCTGTCCCTGATTCTATTATATTCACCAGTTTATTTTGTTCATCAGATTTTTTATTCACTTGATTTTTAGATTCACTTGTTGATAGATATGTATTTGTTGTTCATAATTTTTATCTTTACCTTTTTCTTCTTCTTCCTCTTCTTAGAGAGTACCTTTCAGCATTTCATATAATTCTGGCTTGGTGTTAATGAACTCCTTTAGCTTTTTCTTATTTGTGAAGCTCTATCTGCCCTTTAATTCTGAATGATAGCTTTTCTGGGTATTCTTGGTTGTAGGTTCTTGCTATTCATAACTTTCAATATTTCTTGCCACTCCCATCTGGCCTGCATATTTCTGTTGAGAAATCAGCTGACAGTTGTATAGGTACTCGCTTGTAGGTAATTAACTGTGTTTTTCTTGCTGCTTTTAATATTCTCTTTGTCTTTTGCTCTTGGTATTTTAATTATGATGTGTCTTGGTGTGGTCCTCTTTGGATTCTTTTTGTTTGGGGTTCTGTGCACTTCCTGGACTTTTAGGTCTATTTCTTTCACCAGGTGGGAGAAATTTTCAGTCATTATTTCTTCAAATAGGTTTTCAGTGTCTTGCTCTATCTCTTCTTCTGGAACCCCCATAATTTTGATGTTGGTACACTTGAAGATGTCCCAAAGGCTCCTTACACTAGCTTCACATTTTGGATTCTTTTTTTTTTTTTTTTGCTTTTCTAGTGGAGTGTTTTTTGCTTCTTTGTATTTCATATCTTTGACTTGATTCTTGCCTTCCTCTAATCTGCTGTTAGGTCTCTGTATAATATTTTTTATTTCAGTCAGTGTATGTTTAATTTCTACTTGGTCCTTTTTCATCTCTTCTTGGGTTTCGCTAAATATATCCTTTTTTTTCCCTAAGAAATTCTTGAAAAACCTTATAACCATGGGTTTGAACTCTATCTCCAGTTGTTTGTTTTCCTTCATTTCTTTTGTTTGTAATCTGTTCCTTTGTCTATGCATTTTCACTGCTTCCCTGAGTTGGTTGAGTAGATTTGTGTGCTAGGTGTCCTATATGGCCCAGTAGCTCCACCTCCCTAGTTACCTGAGGAGGATTCTCTTGGTGTATCCCTTTGTGGACTCTGTGTACAGCATTTGTGTAGGTAAGTCTTGATTGTTGTTGATATCACTAGGGGGAATTGACCTTCAAGCCAAATGGTTGTGAGGATCAACTGTGTTAATGCCACGAGAACTTCTGTGCTGGAGTCTTCCTTACGACTTGCAATATTGCAAAAGCCTCTGTGCTAATCTTGGATGGGGTGGAGTCTCAGGGCTGAGTGGACAGCCTTGGCTTCCCATCAGTCCCTGGTCTCAGTGTCCCTTGGTAATTGCTGTAGCCCTCTCTGTGCCCAGGCATTCTCACCTCCAGATCTCTGCCTCTCCATGAGCTCCAGGGGCCTTTGTGAGTCTTGGTCCCCAGGATCTCGCCTGAAATTGGGGTTCAGTGCAGTTGGGAACTTCTCTTTTGGATGGGGTGGAATCTCAGGGCTGAGCAGACAGCCTTGGCTCCCAGTCAGCACCGCCCTACGTGGCCCCTGGGTCTCAAGTGTTTCTTGGTAATCACTTCTGCCCTCTCTGTGCACGTGCGTGTGCCTCTAGACCTCAGCCTTTCTGATTCCCTTGCACTCTGGGACCCGTATGAGTCTGGGTCCCCAGGGTCTTGACCAAAACTGGAGTTCAGTGCAGTCAGAAGTGGAGTTCAGCGCAGTTCAGAGGATCTGTCTCTCGCCTACTAGAGAAAGCCAGTGGCACAATCAGCTGTCTGTCCTCTCTGCGCACAGTGGTGTGCATGCCCCCAGACCTCTGCCCTTTCGCAGCTCCCCCAAATCTCCGTGTACTCCTCTGTTTCCATGAGAGTCCAGACTTCCCCTGTATGAGTCTCACCCAGAACTGGGGTTCAGTGCAGTAGGATAAGGGGTTCAGTGCAGTAAGGAGTCTTCGTCTCCCTTCTGCCAGAGGAAGTCAGCCAGGCACTTCGCCACCCGTTCTCTCCACACATGTGACTTTGTACCTCAGCTTTTTGCAGCTCTTCTGAGTCTCTGTGAGCCCCTCTCTTTCCTTCTAGTTGTAGAAATCCCACTCAGCCAGCTTTCCTGTTGTTCTGAATGATATCCATTCTGTCTTCTAGTTGTAGTTTTGAAATTGTTGTGCAAGGCAGCAGTCTAGGTGTTCACTTATGCCGCCATCTTGGTTTCTCTATTTGTAATACTTTAAACATTAAAAATAAAATAAAATAAAATAAAATAAAATAAAATAAAATAAAATAAAATAAAATAATAGTTGGTATCAAGAAAATAGCAAAGCTTGGATGCTTGCTATCAAAATAGCATTTTAGTTTATTCAGCTTCATAGATTCAGCTGATATAACTTCACAACAAATAATACATTGTGGTTTCTCAATTCCTGCTTTAATTATCAAGGTAAAACCATACTGTAAAAAATCCTCACTATATTTTCTTTTCTTTTAAATTTAATAAATCTTTATTGTTCAGATTATTACAATTGTTTCTCTTTTTTCCTCCATAGCTCTCCTCCACTCAGTTCCCACCCCAACCTCTGCCCTTACTACCCACCACTGTCCTCGTCCATAAGTTGTAAGATTTTTGTCCAGTCTTTCCTGCAGCTCCTACACCTTTTTCCCCTGAAAATTGTCAGTCCACTCCCTTTCTATGCCCCTGATTCTATTATATTCAGTTTATTCTGTTCATCAGATTTTTATTAACTTGATTTTTATTTTTTTAAATTTAATAAATCTTTATTGTTCAGATTATTACAATTGTTCCTCTTTTTTCTCCCATAGCTTGCCTCTACCCAGTTTCCACCCCTACCTGTGGCCTTACCCACGCCCATCCCTAACAATATTCATCCATAGGTGTACAATTTTTGTCCAGTCCCTTCTCACACACCCCCACACTCATTTCCCCTGAGAATCTGTATCCAGTCGTTTGCTTTCCTCCATTTCTTTCATTTGCCCTTTCTATGCCCCTCCCTTTCTATGCCCCTGATTCTATTATATTCACCAGTTTATTCTGTTCATCAAATTTTTTTATTCACTTGATTTTTAAATTCACTTGTTTTAGATATGTATTTGTTGTTCATAATTTTTATCTTTTTCTTCTTCTTCCTCTTCTTAAACAATATCTTTCAGCATTTCATATAATACTGGTTTGGCAGTGATGAACTCCTTTAGCTTTTTCTTATCTGTGAAGCTCTTTATCTATCCTTCAATTCTAAATGATAGCTTTGCTGGGTAGAATAATCTTGGTTGTAGGTTCTTGCTATTCATCTCTTTGAATATTTCTTGCCACTCCTGTCTGGCCTGCATAGTTTCCATTGAGAAATCATCTGACAATCATATGGGTACACCCTTATAGGTACCTGTTTTTCTCTTGCTGCTTTTAATATTATCTTTTTGTCTTTTGCTCTTGGCATTTTAATTATGATGTATCTTGGTGTGGTCCCTTTGGATTTCTTTTTTGTTTGGAGTTCTCTGCAATTCCTGAACTTCTAAGTCTATTTCTTTGACCAGGTGGGGGAAGTTTTTGGTCATTATTTCTTCAAATAGGTTTTCAGTATCTTGCTCTCTCACTTTTTCTGGCACCCTCATAATTCTGATGTTGGTATGCTTGAATTTGCCCAGGTGCTCCTTACACTATCTTCATATTTTTGGATTCTTTTTTCATTTTGCTTTTCAAACTGAGTGTTTTTTGCTTCTTTGTATTTCAAATCTTTGACTTAATTCTTGCAATCCTCTAGTCTGCTGTTAGATCTCTGTATAATATTTTTTTTTATTTTAGTCAGTGTATGCTTAATTTCTATTTGGTCCTTTTTCATATGCAAGAGAGTTTTGCTACATTTATCGGCCGTTTCTAGAAAATTCTTGAAAAACCTTATAACCATGGTTTTGAACTCTATAGCCAGTCATTTGTTTTTCTTCACTTCTTTCATCTGTGACCTGTTTCTTTGTCTCTGCATTTTGACTGCTTCCCTGAGTTGATTGAGTGGATTTGTGTGCTAGGTGTCTATAGGGTCCAGTGGTTCAGCCTCTTCATTTACTTGAGGTGGACATTCTTGGTGTACCCCTTTGTGGGCTGTGTGTACAGTCTTGTTGTAGTTAAGCCTTGATTGTTGATGGTATTACTGGGAGGAATTGACCTCTAGGCCAAGAGGCTGTGAGGGTCATATGTGTCTACACTGGGAGAACTTCTGTGCTGGAGACACCCTTATGAGACAAGACTTGAAAATGCCTCTGTGCTCAGCTTGAATGAGGCGGAGGTTCAGGGCACAGCAGACAGCATTGGTTTCCTGTCAGCCCTGCCCTAATAGACCCCTGTGGCTCAGTGTCCCATTATAATTGTTATAAGCACCTCTGAGAGAAAGCCACCCTCAAGTTCTGCCCACTGCCAGACAGTTCAGTTTCTCCCCAAATGAGTCTGGTTCCCCAGAGTCTCGCCTGAAACTGTAGTCAGGAGCTTTTGTCTACCTCCTGCTTGAGAAAGTCAGCTGGTACTCAGTTGCCAGTCCTCTCAGTGCTCGTGCCTTTGTACCTCTGCCTTCCACAGTTCCTCTGAGTCTCAGTGTGCTTTTCTCTTTCCTGACAGTCCAGTTTCACCCCGTATGAGTCTTGGTCCCCAGAGTCTCAGCTGGAACTGGAGTTCAGTGCAGTTGAGAGCTTTTGTCTCCCTCATGCTTGAGAAAGTCTGCTGCATACTCAGTTTCCAGTCCTCTTTGTGTGTGCATCTCAGTATCTCTGCTTCCTGCAGGTCCTATGAGTCTAAGTGTCCTTTTCTCTTTCCTTCTAGTTGTAAAATTTCCACTCAGCCAGCCTTTCTGTGTTTCTGGATGATGTTCATTTTGTAGTTTTAAAATTGTTGTTTGAGGCAGCTCTTTAGGTGTTTACCTATGCTGGCATCTTGGTTCTCTTATATTTTCTTTTCTTAACATTCTTCTCTACATGATCCATTGTCATGGGATGGTTTGCTAATGAAAATAATATATAACAATATCTTTAATAATACAAAAGATGATAAATGGCATAGTTCATTCAATACAGTTCATTAAAGTTTCCTATGATTTACGATTCTCTGTATTGTTTTTTTACATACCCATTGCTACCAAAAGGGAGCAGTATTCACATCAACCACAGCTGAATATAAAAAAAAATTGATGAGCATCCAGATTAAGTTCCCATGGTACTTAATCTTTTTTTGCAGTAGTTGATAATTTTACAATATATGATTTTACATTACCCAGTAATTATAATTCATGAAGTGTTGTTTTATCTCCAATACTGCTGCTTTCAACCTTGTAGCTGCTTTCTACACAGTAGCTGCTCTCTACAAATTAGCTGCTTTCTAAACATGTGTGACTGGTCCACATAAGTAGATTAAGGTGCCAACCCCATCACACCGTATTTGTATGGGGTGTATGTGACGGGGTTGGCGTGATGATGTCATCACGCTTGGCACTCATATATGGGTGTATCTGCATGTAGGCGTACCCACCTGGAGATGGGTAGAGGAGTGGTGTCTCGGTTCCTAAGACCATCAAAAAATGTGTTTTTTGAAGGTCTTAGGTGACCCCTGTGAGAGGGTCGTTCGACCCCCAAAGGGGTCGTGACCCACAGGTTGAGAACTGCTGCTCTAGCTCTTTTTAAGAATCCTGTAACTTTCTGGCTATGAGTCCTTTACTTCTTCGCTAAGTTTATTCCTAGGTATCTTAATTTTTTTTTGTTGCAATGGTAAGTGGGATTGTTTTTTAGTTTCTCTTTCTAAGTTCATAATTGGTGTATAAAACAGCCATAAATTTCTGGATGCTAATTTTGTATCCTGTTATATTATCAAATTCATTTATTAATTCTAACAGTATTTTTGATGGAGTCTTTAGGGTTTTCTATGTACAATATCATGTCATCTTTAAATAATGACAATTTTACTTCTTCTTTTCCAATTTGGATATCTTTTATTTCTTCTTATCTGATTACTATGGCTACCATTTCCAGTACTATGTCAAACAGAAGTGGTGGGAGTGGGCATTCCTGTCTTGTTCCCTTGTTCTTAGGGGAAACGAGTTTAGTTTTTGCCCATTGAGTATGATGTTGGCTGTAGTTTGTCATATATGTCTTTATTATCTTGAGTTATGACTCTTCTATTCCCACTTTGGTGAGTTTTTATCAAGAAAAGCTGTTGGATTTTGTCAAATGCTTTCTCTGCATCAATTGATATGATTATATGGTTTTTATCTCTCAATTTGTTTATGTGGTGTATCACACTTATTGATTTTAAGATATTGTACCATCTTTGAATGCCTGTCTTTCAATGTAATGCTGGATCTGATTTACTAGGATTTTGTTGAGAATGTTGGCATCTGTATTTCATGAAGAATATTGACCTGTAGTTCTCTTTTTTTTGTATTGTCTTTATCTATTTTTTGTTTGTTGTTGTTTTTTGTGGGGGAGGGGAATTTTTGGAATAGTCAGAGGAAGATAGGTTTTACTTCTTCTTGTAATGTTTGACAAAACTCCCCTGTGAAGTCATCTGTTCCAGGCCTTTTGTTTGTTGGCAGCCTTTTGATTATTGCTTCATAGTTAGCAGTCTATTCAGATTTTATTCCTACTGGTTGAGTTTTGGAAGGTTGTACTTTTCTAGGAATGTCTATTTCTTCTAGGTTGACCAGTTTGTTGGAGCAGAATTGCTCATAGTATTTTTTTTTATGGTTCTTCGTATCTCTGTGGAGTCTATTGTTATTTCACCTCTTTCATTTCTGATTTTGTTTATATGGATCCTCTCTCTTCACTTCTTGGCTAGCCTGGCTAGGGGTTCATCAATCTTATGTATCCTTTCAAAGAATCAGCCCTTGGTTTCATTGAACTTTGTATTTTTTGGTCTCTATTTCTGCTCTGATCTTTATTATTTCATTCCTTCTACTCAATCTGGGATTTTCTTATTGCTCTCTTTGTAATTCTTCAAGTTGTAGAGTTAGATGATTTATTACCAGTTTTTCTTGTTTTTTGAGGTAGGCCTGTAATGCTATAAAGTTCCCCTTCAGGAATGCTTTCACTGTGTCCCATAGATTTTGAATTGTGTTTTCATTATGACTTGTTGCCATAATGCTTTTTATTTCCCATTTTATCTCTTTGGTAACCCAATCATTGTTTAATAGCATGCTATTCAGTCTCCAAGTGATTGAATTTTGTGATTGTTTTCATTATAGTTTATCTACACTAATAAAGGAGAAAGATGCAAATTGATCATACCTTCATAACGCCCTGCAGCAAATCAGGAGTGAGTATGCAAATTAACCCAAGAACAATGGCGGGTTACTTTGCATATACAGACACGGAGTGAAGATTGAAGACTCTAAATTAGTGAAGACTGAAGACTGAACGCTCCACTGTGGCTAGAGCCAAGCCTGAAGGGTGAAGGCTTGACTCTGCTGCAGCCCAGGTTTTGGGAACTGGAGGAAAACCAGTGCCAGCAGCCAGGGAAAGGAAGGACTACTGCCCGAATCTTGTGTAATGAGCCTCAAGTTTCTAATATTATGCCATTGTGATCTGAGAAGATGCTTGATATTATTTCAATCTTGAATTTGGAGAGACTGCCTGTGTCCCAATATGTGGTCTATCTTTGAAAATGTCCCACATACAGAAGAATGTATATTTTTTAGTTTTGGGGTAAAAAATGTTCTGAAGATAATAAGTCCATCTGATCTAGTGAGTCATTTACGATTGCGATTTCTTTGATGATTTTTTTTTCTAGAGGTTTTATCCACTGTTGCCAGTGGTGTATTAAAGTCTCCTACTATGATTGTATTGCTGTCAATCTCTTCTTTGATATCTTCCAGAAGATTTTTTTATGTATTTGGGTGCTCCTGCATTAGGTGAATATATGCTTACTAGAGTTATATCCCCTTGGTGTATTGATTCTTTATAATCATGAAGTGGCCTTCCATATCTCTTTTTTTGCATATATTTTTTAAATTAATTTTTATACATATCTCCCCATTGCCTTCCCTCCCTCCAAGGCAAACCCCAATCCCCCACTGCCTATGTTCATTGGTTATGCTTATATGCATACATACAAGTCCTTTGATTGATCTCTTATCGACCTCACCTAACTTTAATCTTCCTGCTGTAATTTCACAGTCTATTTGAAGCTTTACTGTCTCTGTATTTATCCTTTTGTTCATCAGTTTATAATGTTCTTTATTATCCACAAATGAGTGAGATCATGTGATGCTTCTCCTTCATTGACTGGCTTATTTCACTAAGCATAAGGCTATCCAGTTCCAACCAGGTTGCTGCAAATGGTAAGAATTCCTTCAAAAAAAAAAAAAAAAAAAAAAAAATTGTGTAGATGTACCACAGTTTTCTGATCCACTCCTCTGCTGACGGGCATCTAGGCTGTTTCCAAATTGTAGCTATTGTAAATTGTGCTGCTATGAACATAGGGATGCATAAATCCTTTCTGATTGGTGTTTGTAATTTCTTAGGATAAATTCCTAAGAGTGGCATTACAGGGTCAAATGGGAGACCCATTTTTAGTTTTTTAAGGAAACTCCATACTGTTCTCCACAGTGGCTGCACCAGTCTGCATTCCCACCAACAGTGCACAAGGGTTCCTTTTTCTCTGCATCCTCGCCAACACTTGTTTGTTGATTTGTTCATTGCCATTCTGACCGGTGTAAGATGGTATCACATTGTCATTTTGATTTGCATCTCTCAGATGATTAATGACTTTGAACATGTTTTCATGTGTCTCTTGGCCTTCCTTCTGTTGTCTTTCAAAAGGTTCTATTTAGGTCCGTTGCCCATTTTTTTATTGGATCGTTTATCTTCCTTTTATTAAGTTGTATAAGTTGGCTGTAGATTTTGGAGATTAAACCTTTATCAGTGATAACATTTGCAAATATATTCTCCCATACAGTGGTCTTTCTTGTTGTTTTGTTCATGGTTTCTTTTGCTGTGCAAAAGCTTTTTATTTTGATGTAGTCCAATTAGTTTATTTTTTCTTTAGCTTCCATTGCTTTGGAGCAGTATCAGTGAAGAAGTTCTTTCGGCATATGTCTGAGATTGTGCTGCCTATGGATTCCTCTAGTATTTTTATGGTTTCCCTTCTAATATTTAAGTCCTGTATCCATTTTCACTTTATTTTTGTATTTGGTGTAAGATGGTGGTCCAGTTTCATTATTTTGCATGTATATGTCCAATTTTCCCAACACCATTTATTGAAGAGGCTATCTTGGCTCCATTGAATGTTCATGCCTCCTTTGTCAAATATTAGTTGAGCATAGTGGTTTGGGTGGATATCTGGGTTCTCTATTCTATTCCATTGGTCTATATATCTGTACTTGTGCCAGTACCAGGCTGTTTTGACAACAGTTGCTTTGTAGTATAGCTTGAAATCTGATATTGAGATCCCACCTACTTTATTCTTCTTTCTCAGAATTGCTGTAGCTATTTGTGGTCTTTTTT
>JAAGEH010000012.1:1894072-2024642 GCA_011751065.1 Lasiurus cinereus
TCCCAGGCATACCCCAACCCCCCAGTGTCTATGTTCATTGGTTATGATTATACGCATAGATACAAGTCCTTTGATTGATCTCTTATCTACCTCACCTAACTTTAATCTTCCTGCTGTACTTTCACAGTCTTTTCGAAGCTTTACTGTCTCTGTATCTATCCTTTTGTTCATCAGTTTATAATGTTCGTTATTATCCCCCAATGATTGCGATCATGTGATGCTTCTCCTTCATTGACTGGCTTATTTCACTAAGCATAAGGCTATCCAGTTCCAACCAGGTTGCTGCAAATGGTAAGAATTCCTTCTTTTTAATGGCAGCATAGAATTCCATTGTGTAGATGTACCACAGTTTTCTGATCCACTCCTCTGCTGACGGGCATCTAGGCTGTTTCCAAATTGTAGCTATTGTAAATTGTGCTGCTATGAACATAGGGATGCATAAATCCTTTCTGATTGGTGTTTGTAATTTCTTAGGATAAATTCCTAAGAGTGGCATTACAGGGTCAAATGGGAGACCCATTTTTAGTTTTTTAAGGAAACTCCATACTGTTCTCCACAGTGGCTGCACCAGTCTGCATTCCCACCAACAGTGCACAAGGGTTCCTTTTTCTCTGCATCCTCGCCAACACTTGTTTGTTGATTTGTTCATTGCCATTCTGACCGGTGTAAGATGATATCACATTGTCATTTTGATTTGCATCTCTCAGATGATTAATGACTTTGAACATGTTTTCATGTGTCTCTTGGCCTTCCTTCTGTTGTCTTTCAAAAGGTTCTATTTAGGTCCGTTGCCCATTTTTTTATTGGATCGTTTATCTTCCTTTTATTAAGTTGTATAAGTTGGCTGTAGATTTTGGAGATTAAACCTTTATCAGTGATAACATTTGCAAATATATTCTCCCATACAGTGGTCTTTCTTGTTGTTTTGTTCATGGTTTCTTTTGCTGTGCAAAAGCTTTTTATTTTGATGTAGTCCAATTAGTTTATTTTTTCTTTAGCTTCCATTGCCTTTGGAGCAGTATCAGTGAAGAAGTTCTTTCGGCATATGTCTGTGATTGTGCTGCCTATGGATTCCTCTAGTATTTTTATGGTTTCCCTTCTAATATTTAAGTCCTGTATCCATTTTCACTTTATTTTTGTATTTGGTGTAAGATGGTGGTCCAGTTTCATTATTTTGCATGTATATGTCCAATTTTCCCAACACCATTTATTGAAGAGGCTATCTTGGCTCCATTGAATGTTCATGCCTCCTTTGTCAAATATTAGTTGAGCATAGTGGTTTGGGTGGATATCTGGGTTCTCTATTCTATTCCATTGGTCTATATATCTGTACTTGTGCCAGTACCAGGCTGTTTTGACAACAGTTGCTTTGTAGTATAGCTTGAAATCTGATATTGAGATCCCACCTACTTTATTCTTCTTTCTCAGAATTGCTGTAGCTATTTGTGGTCTTTTTTTGTTCCAGATGAATCTATGAAGAATTCTTTCTAGGTCGGTGAAATATGTCCTTGGTATTTTAATGGGTAGTACATTCAATCTGTAGATTGCTTTGGGTACTATGGACATTTTAATGATGTTGATTCTCCCAATCCATGAGCATGGTATGCTCTTCCATCTGTTAACATCTTCCTCTATCTCCTTTTTCAGTGTCCTATAGTTTTCTGCATAAAGGTCTTTTACCTCTTTAGTTAGGTTTACTTCTAGGTATCCTAATTTTTTTTGTGTGATGGTAAATGGGATTGCTTTTTTAGTTT
Organism: Lasiurus cinereus; assembly: GCA_011751065.1. Classification (NCBI taxonomy): domain Eukaryota; kingdom Metazoa; phylum Chordata; class Mammalia; order Chiroptera; family Vespertilionidae; genus Lasiurus; species Lasiurus cinereus. Next base: position 1,895,827 of record JAAGEH010000012.1, read on the forward strand.
CTCTTTCTGTAATTTCACTATTAGTGTATAGAAATGCCACAGACTTCTTAGCATTAATTTTGTATCCTGATACATTCCCGAATTCATTTATTAAGTCAATTAGTTTTGGAATGGAGTCCTTGGGTTTTTTTTATGTACAATATCATGTCATCTGCAAATAAGGACAGCTTTACTTCTTCTTTTCCAATTTGGATGCCTTTTATTTCTTCTTCTTGTCTAATTGCAATGGCTAATACTTCCAGTACTATGTCGAATAGGAGAGGTGAGAGTGGGCATCCCTGTCTTGTTCCTGTTCTTAGGGGACATGGTTTTAGTTTTTGCCCATTGAGTATGATGTTAGCTGTGGGTTTATCATATATGGCTTTTATGATGTTCAGGTATGCTCCTTCTATTCCCACTTTGCTGAGATTTTTTTATCAAGAACAGGTATTGGGTTTTGTCAAATGCTTTTTCTGCATCAATTGATATGACTATGTGATTTTATCTCTCAATTTGTTTATGTGATGTATCACATTTATTGATTTGCGGATATTGTACCATCCCTGCATTGCTGGGATGAATCCTGCTTGGTCATGGTGTATGATCTTTCTGATGTACTGCTGGATCCAATTTGCTAGAATTTTGTTGAGGATTTTGGCATCCATGTTCATGAGAGATATTGGCCTATAATTTTCTTTCATTGTATTGTCTCTATCTGGGTTTGTTATTAGGGTGATGCAGGCTTCATAGAAGGTGTTTGGAAGTGTTCCTTCTTCTTGAATGTTTTTGAATAATCTGAGGAGGATAGGTTTTAATTCTTCCTTGAATGTTTGGTAAAACTCTCCTGTGTAGCCATCCGGTCCCAACTTTTGTTTGCTGGAAGATTTTTGATGACTACTTCAATTTCTTCCATAGCTATTGGACTATTGAGATGCTTGGCTTCCTCCTCATTGAGTTTTGGAGGGTTATATTTTTCTAGGAAAATGTTCATTTCTTGCATGTTGTCCAATTTGTTGGAATAGAGTTGTTCATAGTATTTTTTAACAATCCTTTGTATTTCCACAGGGTCTGTTGTTATTTCTCCTCTTTCATTTCTGATTTTGTTTATTTGGGTCTTCTCTCTTTGCTTCTTGGTGAGCCTGGCTAGAGGTCCATCAATCTTGTTTATCCTCTCAAAGAACCAGCTCTTTATTTTGTTGATCTTTTGAATTGTTTTTTGGTCTCCAAATTGTATATCTCCACTCTGATTTTCACTATTTCCTTCCTTCTGAGTACACTGGGCTTTTCTTGTTGCTCTCATTCTAGCTCTTTGAGTTGTAGGTTTAGGTAATTTATTACCATTGTTTCCTGTTTTTTTGCAGTAGGCTTGTAGGGCCATGCACTTCTCTCTCAAGACTGCTTTACTGTGTCCCATAAATTTTGTATTGTTGTGTTGTCATTGTCATTTGTTGCCATGATGTTTTTTATTTCTTCTTTGATCTCTCTGGTTACCCAGTCGTTGTTTAATAGCATGCTGTTTAGTCTCCATGTGTTTGATTTCTTTCTATTGTTTTTATTATAGTTGATTTCCAGTTTTATGCCACTGTGGTCTGAGAAAATGCTTGATATGATTTCTGTATTCTTGAATTTGAAGAGACTTTTCTCATGACCCAACATATGATCTATCTTTGAAAATGACCCATGTGCACTGGAGAAGAATGTATATTCTGTGGCTTTGGGGTGAAATGTTCTGAAGGTGTCAATTAATTCCATCTGGTCTACGGAGTCATTTAGGATTGATGTTTCTTTGCTGATTTTTTGTTTAGAGGATTTGTCCAATGGTGATAGTGGGGTATTAAAGTCTCCTACTATGATTGTATTGCTGTCAATCTCTCCCTTATTATCCTCCAAGAGTTTTTTTTATGTATTTAGGTGCTCCTATATTGGGTGCATATATGTTTACCAGAGTTATTTCTTCTTGTTGGATTGTTCCCTTTAGTATTATGAAGTGGCCTTCTTTATCTCTTGTTATGTCCTTCACTTTGAGATCTAATTTGTCAGATATAAGTATTGCAACCTCAACTTTTTTTCATTTTCATTTGCCTGAAATACCATCTTTCATCCGTTCACCCTCAATCTGTGTGCATCTCTTTTCCTGAGGTGGATTTCTTGCAGACAGCAGATATATGGATCATGTTTTCTTATCCAATTGGTTACCCTATGTCTTTTGATTGGAGCATTTAATCCATTTACATTTAAAGTTATTATTGATAAGTACTTATCTGTTGCCATTTTTAGTACTTACCCCTGAGTTCCTTCTTCGCTTCCTCATTCTTTATATTACAGCAGACCCTTTAACATTTCTTGAATTGCTGGTTTGGTGGTAATATATTCCCTTAATCCTTTTTTGTCTGTGAAGCTTTTGATTTCACCTTTAATTTTGATTGAGAGTCTTGCAGGGTACAGTATTCTTGGATTCAGACCCTTCCTTTGCATGACTTTGTATATTTCATTCCATTCCCTTCTGGACTGATGAGTTTCTGTTGAGAAGTCAGTAGCTAGTCTTATGGGGGTTCCTTTGTAGGTAACTTTCTGTTTCTCTCTGGCTGCTTTTAAGATTCTTACTTTGTCGTCGGTGTTTGCCAATTTAATTATAATGTGCCTTGGTGTCAGTTTGTTGGAGTTCATTTTGCTTGGGACTCTGTGAGCTTCTTGGATTTGTGTGGGTTTTTTCTTTCCTATATTGGGGAAATTTTCTGTCATTATTTCTTCAAAGACATTCTCTAATCCTTGTGATCATTTCTCTGAACTCTTTCTCTGGCAGGCTTATTTCTGCCTCTATTTCCTTTTCTGGTGAAACCTGCTTTCTGTCTTATGTGGGCTGTTTCTTTTTCTGCCCATAGTCTTTCTTCTCCGAGTGTCTGGTTATGTAGTTCTCTCTTCTACGTTGATTGAAAGGCACAAACTGCAGCACGACCAGATACAGCACACAAGGCACTGAGTAGAAATGTATTCAAGATGTTAACAATCACAAATAAGGTGACCACCAATGAAAGAAAAATTAGGGGTAAATAGAGAAAGAAGAAGAGGAAAATGAGGGGAAAAAAAGAAAGATATGCCAAAATCAAATTGGGAGAGCGAGAAAATAAATAAATAAATAAATAAATAAATAAATAAATAAATGAGCAATAAAATAAGAAAATAAAAAGGAGAAAAAGGGGAAGAAATGAGGAGGAGAAAAAAGTCAGAGAGAAAAGAAAGATTATAAGAGAAAAAGGGGAACATAATATAGATGTCAGGAGAAAAATCCAATAGAACAGTCACTAATTTCAATAAAGGCCAGCAACCAGTACCTAGAGATTAATACAAACTGCAAATAGCAACTGGTATCGAGGGAGGTGAGGGAAAAGACAAGTAAAAAACAAAGCAAGCAAAAAGCAATATAAAACAAGTAGTATAAACTAAAACAATCTCACAAAAAATTTCAAGAAATCGATATAATCACTTTTCAGGCAAATAGCTACAAAAGGACATAGAGAAAAAACAACTTTTTGGCTAGTGAAGACAAAAAGAGAGAGGTTTGTATGGACTTGCAGTAGGGGATTTGAAATTAGATATATAAATGGGGTGAAATTTTAACCTGGTAAAGAGAAAGAATAGGGAGACTCTAAAGTAGGAAAAGGGAAAGAGAAACAAGACAACATAATGGGGAAAGTTAGGAGGAAAGTGTTGGCATAAAGGTAGAGTTGAGTTGGAGTAAAATTATGCTAATGGAAAGATGAAAATAGAATGTAGAACTCTAATCCCGATATAAAATAAAGAGGAAACAAAATCACACTTGTTTTTTTCCAAAAAGGTAAAGTACTAGTAGTAATTAATAATACTAGTTTAAAACAAAAATGTAATAATTAAGAAGGTAAAATCAATTGAGGCGGAAAGAAAAGAAATAGTCTTTTAATTAAAATATGTAAAAATGAAAAATAAAAAAATAAAAAATAGAATAGTCATTCACTTCCACTATTATTCTGCTTGGCACTCCTGTTTCCCAGTAGGGAAGGTATTGCAGTTCCCTGTGTTCCCCTGTTGGTGTTTTAATCTCTTTATTCTTTTGTGGTTATGCGAGAGTCAATTTGTGTGTCATCCACTGGGTGGCAGTGTTTTGGAATTGATCTCTGAGACAAAGCACAGGACCTCTCTAGGCTGTGCTCAGATCCTGCTACTCTGTGGTTCTCAAAGCCGGTTTGTTGAGATTTTGCACTCAGGACACTGTAATAACTCCCAGGCTGTCCCTCTGCCCCAGAAAAAAATGAGTCGTTTTCCAGAGCTCCCCTCTGTCAACAGCTCGGAGAGTTTGCCTCCACACTTAGGGATCACGCCCTTCCCACCTCTGTGGACCTCTCCAGAGGCAGTTTTCCCGCTGCCCGGTTCCCACAGTGTGCGTGTCTCTGTTCTTCGGGGGTAGGAGACCTCACCCTATCCCAGGCGAAATCTGACCTTTACGTTTGCTCTGTGGATCTCTGATTTTGCCGCGTGTCTGTGCCGATGAGAGAGTGGAGTTTTGAGTCCCTGGGTCCCCAGCTGCTTGATGGGTGCCCCAACCACAGGCTTCAGACTGCCGCAGACATCCACCTCCCTTGCAAGATGGCGCAGTCTCCGCATTCAAGCTGGTGGCTCCGGCAGACAAAATCCCTGTGGCAGTGGGGCTGCCTGGCCATGAGAGCCCCCTCCAGCAGTCCCCCACCTTCTCCAGGAGGATAACTGACTCTTAACTTGCCAACAAACACTCCCAGTGCGACTCTCAGCTGCTCTCTCTCCCTCTGCCCAGCGACAAAGCTCCAGACGCATCTGTCTACTCTGCCGCCATTTTTCTCCCCATATCTCTTGTTATGACCTTCACTTTGAGGTCTATTTTTCAGATGTGAATATTACTACCCCAGTTTTGTTTTTCATTTCCATTTGCCTGAAAGTTATTTTTACATCCCTTCTTTTTCAGTCTGTTTGAGTCCCTTGTTCTGAGGTGTGTCTCTTATAGACAGCATATATATGGTCATATTTTCTTATCCATTTAGTCACTCATTGTTTTTTTATTGGAGTATTTAGGTCATTTACATTTATTGTTATTATTGATAGATACTTGTTTGTACCTATTTATAAATCTTTATGCCTGTTTTTCTTCTTCCCTTTCTTTTATTTTTATTTATTTATTTATTTTTTACAGCACAGTTGGGAGCTTTTGTCTCCCTCCTTTTATTTCTGTGAGTAATTGTTTTATATATTTTAGTGCTCTCTGGTTGGGTGCATATACATAAAGAATAATTTATGTTTTAACATTATAAAGTGTTTATATTTGTCTTTTGTTACCTTTAGGTCTATTTCATTAGATATAGGTATAGTCACACCTGCTTTTCTATGGATGTTATATGCATGTAGAATCGTTTTTCATCATTTTAGTTTGAATATATCTTTGCCTTTGTAGCTTAGATATATCTCTTGTAAACAGCATATGGGTGGTTTGTTTGTTTGTTTGTTTGTTTTTACCCAAGTTCTGCAAAGAACAGTGAAGCCATGGCTACTATAAGCAAGCCCACTATCATTTTTTTATCTACAATTGGAAACAGGTCTTATTGAATTCATGCAAAGAAATGTATTGCCAAGAAACCAAGATAGTGGCATAGGTAAACACTAAACTGCTGCCTATTTTAAAACTACAACTTAAAGAAAAAAACAGACATCATCCAGAACCACAGGAAGGCTGGATGAGTGGAAATTCTACAACTAGAAGGAAAGAGAATCAGAGGACCTGCAAAAGGCAGAGGTACAGAGATGCACGCAGAGAGGTCTAGAAACTGGCTTTCTTAAGTGGAAGGGAGACAAAAGCTCCCAACTGTGCTGAACTCCAGTTCTAGGTGAGATACTGGGGTCCCAGACTCATTCGGGGAGGAAATGGACTGTCAGGAAAGAAAAAAGCACACTGAGACTCAGAGGAACTGTGGAAGGCAGAGGTACAAAGGTGTGTGAACGGAAAGGGCTGGCAACTTAGTTCACAGCTGGCTTTCTCAAGTAGGAGGGAGAGAAAAGCTCCCAACTGTGCAGAACTCTAGTTCCAGATGAGACTCTGGGGACCAAAACTCATTTGGGGAGAAACTGAACTGTCTGGCAGTGGGCGGAATGTAAGGGCAGCTTTCTCTCAGAGGTGCTTACAGAAATTACCAAGGGGCACTGAGACCCAGATACCACTTAAAGCAGGGTTGTCTGCTCCACTGTGAGCCTCTGCTCCATCCAAGCTGAGCACAGAGGCATTTGCAAGTCTTGTCTCATAAGGGTGTCTCCAACACAGAAGTTCTCACAGTATAGACACAGCTGATCCTCACAGCCAGTTGGCCTAGCGGTCAATTCCTCCCAGTGATAGCAACAACAACCAAGGCTTAAATACAACAAAACTGTACACACAGCCCACAAAGGGGTACACCAAGAGTGTCAACCTCAGGTAACTGGGGAGGCTGAGCTACTGGATCCTTTAGGACGCCTAGCACATAAAGATTCTCTATCAACTCAGAGAAGCAGCCAAAATGTGAAGACAAAGAAATAGTTCACAAATGAAAGAAATAGAGGAAAACAAAAGACTGGCTATCGAGTTGAAAACCATGGTTATAAGGTTTTTCAATAATTTTCTAGAAAAGGCTGATAAATTTAGTGATAACGTCAAGGATATGAAAAACGACCAACTAGAAATTAAACATACACTGACTGATATAAAAAATATTATACAGGGATCCAACAACAGACTAGAGGATCCAAAGAATCAAGTCAAAGATTTGAAATACAAAAAATGAAAAACAGCTAACCAGAAAAGCAAAGAGAATCCAAAAATATGAAGATAGTGTAAGGAGCTTCTGGGAGAACTTCAAGCGTACCAACATCAGAATTATGGGGGTGCTAGAAGAAGAGAGAGAGCAAGATACTGAAAAGCTATTTGAAGAAATAATGACTGAAAACTTCCCCCACCTGGTCAAAGAAATAGACTTAGAAGTCCAGAAAGCACATAGAACCCCAAACAAAAGGAATCCAAAGAGAACCACACCAAAATACATCATAATTAAAATGCCAAGAACAAAAGACAGAGAGAGAATATTAAAAGCAGCAAGAGAAAAACCATTAGTTACCTACAAGGGAGCACACATACTACTGTCATTTGATTGCTCAACAGATACTCTGCAGGCCAGAAGGGAGTGGCAGGAAATATTCAACGTGACGAATAGCAAGAACCTACAACCAACATTACTTTACCTAGCAAAGCTATCATTCAGAATTGAAGGGCAGATAAAGAGCTTCACAGATAAGAAAAAACTAAAGAAGTTCATCACTGCCAAACCAGTGTCATATGAAATGCTGAAAGGTATTCTTTAAGAAGAGGAAGAAGAATAAAAAAAGGTAAAGATAAAAATTATGAACAACAAATACATATCTATCAACAAGTGATCTAAAAACCAAGTGACTATAAAATCTGAAGAATAGAATAAACTGGTGAATATAATAGAATCAGGGGCACAGAAGGGGAGTAGACTGACAATTCTCAGCGGGAAATGGGTTTGGGGGTGCCAGAAGAAACTGGACAAAAATTGAACATCTATGGATGAGGACAGTGGGGGTGGGGGCCTAACAGCAGAGGGTGGGGTGGGAATTGGGTGGAAGAGAGCTATGGGGAAAAAAGAGGAACAATTGTTATAATCTGGATAATAAAGATTTTTTAAAAAGAAATGCATTGCCATTTATTAAAAACTAGAGGCTTGGTGCACAAAACTGTGCACTGAGAGGATCCCTCAGCCTGGCCTTCCTGGGAGCCCTCAATAGATGTCTGGGAGCCTTCAGGAGATGTTCTATTGCATAAGCTGCAGTCTGGCCTCCCTCTTCCGGTGGTAACTATGCAGGTCAATCAGGAGATGGAGCTGCCCCCTTCAACCAACTGCTGTCACTGCTGGTGACCTCCCTCTGCAAAAAGATACCAGGGAGAGCTGATCAGGGGACTGCACTGGCCAGTGGGCATCCAGCCCTGCCCTCCCTCCCATTGCCTCTCCACCACCGCTGGTCACTGCTGCCCCCATTGCCATCCACTCCCTCTGACTGCTGGCATGTGCCTTAGCTTGCCTGGTGCTGCCTGCTCAATGGCCCTGGCCCATTGATTTGCATATTTCACTTTTATTATATGGTATTATTATATAGAATTGCCAAATTCTGAAGGGACAGGTAGGGAGAGAAATATATAATTCACTAAATTGCTTTAAAAATGCTTCCTTATATCTGAAAAACAAAAAGTTTAAGAATCAGCAGTAGCTTCAACAAAAGTTACAAAAACTATATAATTATTTTCCATTCATTTATTCTCATAATAAAATATTTGTTTCTATTGATTTTTCCTGCCAATACTTCTATAAATTCAGATATTTTATAGAAAAATGCAAATGACATTCCAGAGCCTATTGGGATGACCTAAAGCCAATTCTAGGTAAAAAAAAAAAAAACCTTATTAAAATTTAAACCCTTGAAGGACTGTCACACTTATTTTACCAAAAGATCATAGATCAAAGTGTATTAAACACAAACATAGGCTAGTAAACTTCAGTTCCCATGATTAAAAGATGACTTAAAAAAAAAACAAAAAAACACCTGAATAATTTAACAGATAACCATTTTAATAATTTATAGAACGTTGTTCCTAAGTAGAAAAAGAGGAAAGATCCTTTTCCTATTTAATAGGATAGAAAAGCACTAATCAGAAAAAATGGCGGCAGAATAGACAGACATGTCTGGAGCCTTATCACAGAGTAGATAGAGAGAACAGCTGAGGGTCGCACTGGGAGTGTTTATTGGCAAGTTAAGGGACAGTTATCCTCCAGAAGAAGGTGGGGGACTGCTGGATGGGGCTCCCCTGACCAGGCAGCCACACTGCCACGGGATTTTTTCTCCCAGAGCCGCCAGCATGAACGTGGAGACCGCACCATCTTGAAGGGGAAAGTGGACGTTTATGGCAGCCTGAAAAGCTACAGATGCGGGGCCTAGAACACCACTCCCCAATTGGTACAAACAATAGGATTCAGAGGAGTTCTACACACCACACAGAAAAGAGAGAGAACTATATAACCAGACACACAGAGAAGAAAGACCATTGGCAGACAAAGAAACAGCCCACATATAAAAGAAAAGCAGTCATCACCAGAAAAGGAAGTAAACAAAATAGAGGCAAGCAACATGCCAGAGAAAGAATTCAGAGAAATGGTCATAAGGTGGCTGAAAAGAATGGAAGACAAATTTGACAATATGAGTAAGAATGAAAAGGAAATGAAGAATAATCAAGAAGAAATGAAAAATAACATCACAGCTCAATAGAAAGCATCAAAAATAGACTAGAAGAAGCAGAGGACCGCATGAGTGAGCTAGAAGAGAAGGTAGGAAAAAATACCCAAGTATAGCACCTTCTAGAAAAAAAAGAGGAAAAAAAGCAAAAGGAGAGCCTAAGGGAACTTTGGGATAACACAAAACAAACAACACCTGCATAATGGGGGTTCCAGAAAGAGTGGAAACTGAGCAAGAAATAGAAAACTTGTTAGAAGAAATAATGACAGAAAACTTCCCTGACATAGGGAAGAAAAAACCCACACAAATCCAAGAAGCTCACAGAGTCCCAAGCAAAATGAGCCTCAAAAGACCGACACCAAGGCACATTATAATTGAATTGGCAAACACCATGAACAAAGTAAGAATCTTATAAGCGGCCAGAGAGAGACAGAAAGTTACCTACAAAGGAATCCTTATCAGACTAGCAACTGATATCTCAATAGAAACTCATCAGGCCAGAGGGGAATGGAATGAAATATACAAAGTCATGCAAAGGAAGGGTATGAATCCAAGGATACTGTACCCAGTAAGGCTTTCAATCAAAATTGAAGGGGAAATCAGACTCTTCACAGACAAAAAACGACTAAGAAACTTATTTCCAACAAACAGCAATGCAAAAAACGTTAAAGGGTCTGCTCTTAAAGAAAAAAGAAATAGGAAGCAAAGATGGAACTCAGGGGTAAAGAATAAAACTGGTGCCAAATAAGTACCTATAAATAATAACTTTAAATATAAATGGATGAAATGCTCCAATCAAAAGACATAGGGTAATGGCTTGGAAAAGAAACATGACCCATGTATCTGCTGTCTACAAGAAACCCAGCTCAGAAAAAAGATGCACACAAATTGAGGGTGAAGGGATGGAAGATGGTTATTCAGGCAAATGGAAATGAAAAAAAAGCTGGGGTTGCAATACTTATAACTGACAAATTAGATCACAAAGTGATCTAAAAAGAGATAAGGAAGGCCACTTGATAATACTAAAGGGAGCAATCCAACAAGAAGAAATAACTCTGGTAAACATATTTGCACCCAATACAGGAGCACCTAAATACATAAAAAAACTCTTGGAGGATATCAAGGGAGAGAATGACAGCAATACTATCATAGTGGGAGACTTTAAAAACCCACTCTCACCATTCGACAAATCCTCTAAACAAAAAATCAGCAGAGAAACATCAATCCCAAATGGCTCACTAGACCAGATGGAATTAATTGACATCTTCAGAACATTTCACCCCAAAGCCACAGAATATACATTCTTCTCCAGTGCACATGGGTCATTTTAAAAGATAGACCATATGTTGGGTTACAGGCAAAGTCTCCTGAAAGTCAAGAAGATAGAAATCATATAAAGCATTTTCTCAGATCACAGTGGCATAAAACTGGAAGTCAAATACAATAAAAACAATACAAAGAAAACAAACACATGGAGTCTAAACAGCATGCCATTAAACAATGACTGGGTAACCAGAGAGATCAAGGAAGAAAGAAAAAACATCATGACAACAAGTGACAATTAATACACAACAATACAAAATTTATGGAACACAGTGAAAGCAGTCTTGAGAGGGAGTTCATAGCTCTACAAGCCTACTGCCAAAAAAAAAAAAGAAAGAAAGAAACAATGGTAATAAATTACCTAACTCTACAACGCAAAGAGGTAGAAAGAAAGCAACAAGAAAAGTCCTGTGTAAGCAGAAGGAAGGAAATAGTAAAGATCAGAGAAGAGATAAAGGACATAGAGATCAAAGAAACAATACAAAATATCAACAAAATCAAGAGCTGGTTTTTTGAAAGGATAAACAAAATTGATGGACCTCTAGCCAGGCTCACCAAAAAGCAAAAAGAAAAGACCCAAATAAACAAAATCAGAAATGAAAGAGGAGAAATAACAACAGACCCCGCCAAAATACAAATGATTATTAAAAAATACCATGAACAACTCTATTTCAACAAACTGGACAACCTGGAGGAAATGGACATATTCTTAGAAAAATATAAACTTCCAAAACTCAATCAGGAATAATCTAAACATCAATAGGCCAATAACTATGGAAGAAATTGAAGCAGTCATCAAAAAGCTTCCAGCAAACAAAAGCCGGGACCAGATGGCTACACAGGAGAGTTTTACCAAACATTCAAGGAAGAATTAAAACCTATCCTCCTCAGACTATTCAAAAACATTCAAGAAAAAGGAACACTTCCAAGCACCTGCAATGAAGCAAACATCATCCAAATACCAAAACCAGATAAAGGCAACACAATAAAAGAGAATTACAGGCCAATACCTCTCATCAACACAGGTGCCAAAATTCTCAAAAAAAAAAAAAATACTAGCAAATCAGATCCAGCAGTACATCAGAAAGATCATACACCATGATCAAGAAGGATTTATCCTAGGAATGCAAGGATGGTACAATATATGCAAATCAATAAATGTGATTCATCACATAAAAAATTGAGAGATAAAAATCACATAGTCATATCAATTGATGCAGAAAAAGCACTTCACAAAATCCCACACCATTTCTTGATAAAAACTCTCAGCAAAGTGGAAATAGAAGTTTCATTCCTCAACATCATAAAAGCCATATATGATAAACCCACAGCTAACATCATACTCAGTTGGCAAAACTAAGACCATTTCCCCTAAAAATAGGAACAAGACTGGGATGCCCACTCTCACCACTGTTGTTCGACATAGTATTGGAAGTATTAGCCATTGCTATTAGACAAGAAGAAGAAATAAAAGGCATCCAAATTGTAAAAGAAGAAGTAAAGCTGTCCTTATTTGCAGATGACATGATACTCTACATAAAAAAACCCTAAAGACTCCATCTAAAAACTAATAGACTTCATAAATGAACTTAGTAATGTAGCAGGATATAAAATTAATGCCAAGAAATCTATTGCATTTTTATACACTAATAGTGAAATTACAGAAAGAGAGACTAAAAAAAGCAATACCATTTACCATTGCATCAAAAAAATTAAGATACCTAGGAATAAACTTATCTAAGGAGGTAAAAGACCTATATATAGAAAACTACATGACACTGGAAAAGGAGATAAAGAAAGACGTAAACAAATGGAAGAGCATACCATGCTCATGGATAGGGAGAATCAACATCATTAAAATGTCTATACTACCCAAAGCAATTTATAGATTCAATGCACTCCCCATTAAAACACAAACGACATATTTCACAGACCTAGAATGAACTCTCCAAAAATTTATCTGGAACAACAACAAAAAAGACCCCAAATAACTAAGCAATCCTGACAAAGAAGAATAAAGTAGGTGGGATTTCAATACCAGATTTTAAGCTGTATTTCAAAGCAACTGTTCTCAAACCAGTCTAGTACTGGCACAATAACAGACACATAGACTATTGGAATAGAATAGAGAATCCACATATCCACCCAAACCACTATGCTCAATTAATATTTGACAAAGGAGGCACGAACATACAATGGAGTCAAGACAGGCTCTTCAATAATGGTGTTGGGAAAATTGGACAGATACATGCAAAAAAATGAAACTATATCACCAACTTACACCATACATGAAAATAAACTCCAATGGATACAGTAAACCATAAAAATATAAAGGAATCCACAGGCATCACAATCTCAGACATATGCCGAAGGAACTTCTTCACTGATACTGCCCCAAGAGCAATGGAAGCCAAAGAGAAAATAAACAAATAGGACTACATCAAAATAAAAAGCTTTTGTACAGCAAAAGAAACCATCAACAAAACAACAAGAAAGCCCACTGTTTGGGAGAACATATTTGCAAATGTTATCACTGATTAAAGTTTAATCTCCAACATCTACAGCCAACTTATACAAATTAATAAATGGAATATAAATGATCCAATAAAAAATGGGTATCAGACTTAAATAGAATCTCTTTGAAAGAAGACAGAAGAAAGGCCAAGAGACACATGAAAACATGCTAAAAGTCACTAATTATCTGAGAGATGCAAATCAAAACGACAATGTGATACCATCTCAGACCTGTCAGAATGGCAATCATCAACAAATCAACAAATGACAAGTGTTGCTGAGGATGCAGAAGAACCCTTGTGCACTGCTGGTAGGAATGAAGATTGGTGCAGCCACTGTGGAGAACACTATGGAGTTTCCTCAAAAAACTAAAAATGGAACTCTCATTTGACTCAGCAATCCCACTCTTAGGAATATATCCTAAGAAACTAGAAACACCAATCAGAAAGGATTTATGCATCCCTATGTTCATACAGCACAATTTACAATAGCTAAAATTTGGAAACAGCCTAGATGCCCGTCAGCAGATGACTGGATCAGAAAACTATGGTACATTTACACAATGGAATTCTATCCTGCCATAAAGAAGAAGGAATTCTTACAATTTGCAGAAACCTTGGATGGATCTGGAGAGCATTATGCTAAGTGAAATAAACCAAACAATGAAAGAAAAATACCACATGATCTCACTTATTTATGGATAATAAAGAACTTTATAAACTCATGAACAAAAAGATAGATAAAGAGGCAATAAAGCATCAGACTGTCAAATTACAGTTGGAAGGTTAGGGAGAGGTGAGTTAGATAAGAGATCAACCAAAGGACTTATATGCATGCATATAATCATGACCAATGAACACAAGACCCTGGGGGGTTAGGGTATGCATAGGAGTGGGAGGGGCAATGGGAAGATATGTGTACATGTAATACATCAATAAAAAATTTAAAATAAAATAAAATAAATTCTTTGGGAAAAAATAAAGAAAAGCACTCATCAAAATAAGTTTTATTCTCTAATTTCATTTGTCCTTGGGTGTGGTCAGCAAATTGGATTTCTGTTATCTGTCTCCCTGAGTACATTGATATTGGCTATTTACCCTCTGGTTAGGAAGTTAAAATGCAAATCATTTACTCCTAAGTGTTCTTGGTTTAGGGAAGATGGGATTTACTAGATGGCTCCAAATTGCTATTTAACCATATCAATTTTTCTATTCTACTTATCCTGGCTTACTGGCCTTTGTCATTTATATAACATTCTTTCAACATTTCTCTTTACAAATATTCTACAACTTTCACAAAACTTCTTCAGAACCAGCTTTAGAATCCACTTTCTTTTTTCCTTCAAAATGTATATCTATGCCTCATGCCTTCTATTTTACCAAAACCATAATTTCTTTCCAAGTAGTTAGAATTCTTAACCTTTAGAAATTTTAATTTTTAGGTGACATGTAAGCAATTAACATTTCTCAGATTGACAATACATGCACATTTTAAGAGATATTTCAAATAAAATACAAAACTTTTTCATCAACAGATTCAAATCCATCCTCTAGATTTTCCATATGGGTCACATTCAGATTAATATATTTCAGCATCCTGATTTTAAATAATTTATTTAAAAATACCTAGATATTTAACAATTTTTTATTGTTTAATTCAGCAAACTCCAAAGTTTTGTTATAGTAGACTTTGGAAAAACTATGTTTAGACATATATAATTACCACTGAAAAAGGCTTTATCATATATCCTTCATTTTAGTTATATTTATTTTGCCTTAACAACTTTGAGATTTTTAAAAGCCAATTATTACTACCCAAGGCATTTTCCTGGCAAATTTTGTAACAGGGATAACTCACCAGCCTTCAGTGGCTTTAATGTGAAAACACTATTTTATTTTATTTTCCTTGCAAAAGTGGAGTGGCCCCCACTGGTATTTCTGAAGCCTGCTGAAGGGCATTTCTATAGGTCTAATTCTTCTAGGAAAAAGACTTGGGGTGGTATTAGAAGTTGTTATTTCCCATATTTTTCTGAGTAGACTAACAATATGAAATATTGTGCAGTGTTACCTCGAGATACAAGTGCCCTAACATACGAGATTTTTGAGATATGAGCTGTCAAGCGAGCAATTTTTGCTTAGAAATACTCAACATTTGAGATAGGAGTAATCACGGATCGGCCGGCTGCACACAACCCACCAGTTTACCGCGACTCGAGCGTCTCATAGTTTCCCACGCCTCAAGGTTACGGAACAAATTAAACTCGTATCTCGAGGTACCACTGTATATAAGAACAGATCTTAAAAACAGAAACAAACAAACAAACAAATGAACGAACCCCATAAGTAAATGAATGAGTACTCATAAAAGGGTGGTCTGGGACATTAGCCTTAGAATCTTATCTCACACAAACCTAGCAGAGCAAATGGGTTCTGAGTGGCACAAAGCTAATACAGCAGAGCCTTTAATACCTATGGTCCCGCCACTAGAGGAAACCTTTCCCAATCCTCTGCCTCTGGTGTGGAAAGGCTCATCAACTAGATCCAGAGTTATGGGATCATGTTTTAGGTGAGTTATGTCAGAAGGAGAGCTTTTGTCTTGCCCAGTTATGCAAGGTCAGCAAGGTAATTGGATACATGAACCACTCTCCTTTAATACGTTTAAAGAAATAAGGAAAAGTACTAGAGAAAATGGGGCTGACAGTCTGTTTTCAAAAGGACTCCTTAATGCCTTGTCTGAAAATTACCATATGATGCTTTGGGACTGGCATATTTTGGCTAAAAAGACTTTAGATGCCAGTCAAAACTTGCTAGGGAGAGCAGAATATGATGAGATCTGTGAGCAATAGGCTATTTGTGAGTGTTCACTGGTGACCCCACCTAGGAGTCTTCTGGGCTGCATTCTGGCTATAAGTCCTGGGCATTATAAGACATCTTTTGAAAGATACATGAAAAGGACTCTGATTTCTGTCTTGTCTGTAGGTTATGTGTGCCTGTAAATATAGTATATAAGAGTGTCTGTTGATTGTTGTTTTATGTTTCTTTGTTGTTTGGTTTCTAGTGAGAGTTTTTGTCTGTCTATAATGTAACTTGGTTACTGATGTTCCTTGCTTGCTTTCTTATCTTTGGGGGACTTAGTTTGTTCTTCACTGTTTTATGATCTGTTGACCTTGTCATACTTGAATAATAATAAAACCTACATTTAAAAACATCAAGCCCTGGTTTCTGCTCTCCACATAGATAATGCTTTTTTCTAATTCATCTACAGAGAGCAGACACCTATTTTAATGTGCACAAAGTGCCCTGGAAATCATACTATGTGGGTCACACCAACAGAATACATATCTATACATCATATACAAAGCTTTGAGGTCGTCTTTTATGACACTTGGGTATGACCATTGTTCTTTTTATAATTCAAACCAACTGGTAGTGATGCTGTGGAGGGGATTGGTTTTGTCATCATCAAATGTGACAGAAGCATGCCAGACAGCAGCTATTGTGTATTCTAATGTAGTTTATGTGTTTCTGATTTATTGTGTCCTAAATTATCTAAGCTCTGAGGACAGCCTTGGGAAATATATTGACCTCTTTTTGCATATACCCTTCTCCAAATATTCTCCTCCTGATTTGCACCCTGCCTGCATCTCTGACCTGTCCCACATCCTTTGGATATAATGTTGCTCTGTTCAATAGCCTTCTCTACAATCTTTTTCCATGTTGCAGATAGTCACATTTAAGTTCTAAGTATGCAATCTCAACATCCTGAAATGCACTTTGGCCTGTTGGGAATAGAATTTGCAAAGATTACTGTCAAACTTCTCTGGGACAGTAGAAAGGGATCAGTACAGTGTAGGCTCAGATTGGCCTTACACTGTCCTGATTATTTTTCTTCCCTTAGTCAGGTCCAGTTGACTAATTCTGATTTGGGTAGTTTTTTCCTAATTGGGTACTTTGGGAGTGACTGACTTTATGTAAGGGAGATTTTATCTCCCACTATCAATACCCTGGTGGTGCTGGATCATGAATCAACCAAGATTACTATATCCAGCAAGGATATCCTTCAAAATAAATGGTCAAATAAAGAGCTTCCCAGATTAAAAAAAAAAAACCAGCATTGCAAGAAATGCTAAAGAGATTGCTATAATGAGAAGAAGAAATAGAGAGAGAAACTTAGGCATACAGAATAAATATGGCAATAAATAAGTACCTATCAATAATAACCATAAATGTAAACGGATTAAATGCTCCAATCAAAAGACATAGGCTGGCTGAATAGATACAAAAGCATGACCCAACTATATGCTGTCAACAAGAGACCCATCTCAGAGCCAAAGATGCACAGAGGATGAGAGTGAAGGGATGGGGAAAAAAATTCCATGCAAATGAAAAGGAAAAATAATGTTGTATAGCAATACTCATCTGAAAAAAATAGAATTCAAAATGAAGACCATCACAAGACACAACAAAGGTCACTACATAATACCAAAGAAGAAGATAAACATATATGCACCTAATATAGGAGCACCTACATAAATTAAGAAAAAACACAAAACTTCTAGAGGACTTGAAGGGAGAGCTCAACAACAATATAGACATAGTAGGGAACTTTAACAACCTGCTAAATTCACTGGATAGATCTTTCAGACAAAAACTGAACAAAGAAACAGTGACTCTAAAGGACACACTGGATCACATGGATTTATTTAACATTTATAGAACATTTCACCCCCAAGCTGCAGAATAGACATTCTTCTCAAGTGCATATAGATCATTCACAAATACAGATAACATGTTAGCACACAAAACAAGTCTCTACAAGTTCAAGAAGGTTGAAATAATATCAAGCATCTTCTCAGATTGCAATGGAATGAAATTAGGACTCAATTACAGTAAAAACACCCCAAAACATTCAAACAAACGGAGACTAAATAGCTTGTTCTTAAATAGTAAATGGGCTACCAATGAGATCAAGAAAGAACTAAAAAAAAAACTTCTTGAAAACAAAGGAAAATGAACACAAAACAATCCAAAATCTATGGAACACAGCAAAAGCAGTCCTGAGAGGGAAGTTCATAGCACTCCAAGCATAACTAAAAAAATAAGAAAAATCAACAATAAACTATTTAACAATATGACTTAAAGGACTAGAAAGAGAGCTACAAGGATTACCCAGAGTAAGTATAAGGAAGGAAATAATAAAGATTAGAGCCGAAATAAATAACTTAGAGACTAAAAAAAATACAAAAAAATAAACAAAATCAAAAGCTGTTTCATTGAAAGGATCAAAATGGTTGAAGAACTGTTAGCCAGATTCATCAAGACACAAAGAGAAAGGACCCAAATAAATAAAATCAGAAACAAAAGTGCAGAAGTAACCATGGACACCACAGAAATACGAAGGATTGTAAGAAAATACTATGAACAAATATATGCCAACAAGCTGGACAATATGGATGAAATGGACAAATTCTTAGAATAATACAACCTAGCATGAAATAAGGAAAAATCAGAAAACCTAAATAGATCTGTAACAAATTATGAAATAGAAGCAATAATAGTAATAATAATCTGATGTAATAAAAGGGTAATATGTAAATGAACCATCACTCCATCACAAAGATGGTGGCACCTGTAGCCACAAGATGGCAGTGCCCAGTCTTCTCAGTCCTAGCAGGGGGTGCTGCTAGGAGCAGGCAGCATGAGCAGCCTGGTGGAACACTTGCTCCATCGTTGCAGTGACAAGGCAAGCATTCCACCCTGGCCGTAAAGGGCCTCTGGGCAGCAGGCACAGAGAGGCTGTAAAGGGGGGGAGGGGTGGAATGCTTGCCTTGACACTCTGGTGACAAGACAAGCATTCTGTTCCCAGCAGTGGATGAGCCTGTGGGCCACAAACAGCCAGGCCTTGCAAAGAGCTACTGGTGCATGGATTCAAGCATAGGGCTACCAGTAATAATAATCATAATCATAATCATAACTCCCAGCAAAATCCCTGGTCTGGACAGCTTCACAGGGGAGTTTTAGCAAACATCCAAAGAACTAAAACCTATATTTCTCAAACTATTCCAGAAAATCTAAGAAGAAGGAACACTTTCAAGCTCTTTTTATGAGGCCTGCATTATCTTAATTCCAAAACCAGATAAAGATACTACAAAGAAAGAGAATTGCAGGCCAATATCCCTGATGAACATAGATGCTAAAATCTACAGCAAAACATTAACCAATCTAATTCAGCAATACATTAAAAAGATCATACACCATGTCCAACTGGGATTTATTCCAGGGTTGCAAAACTGGTATAATATATACAAATCAATAAATGTAATACATCACATAAATAAATTGAAAGACAATAATCATATCCATGTGATCAAAATGACATGATCATATCAAAAGATGCAGAAAGATCATTCAACGAACTCCAACTCCCATTTTTGTTAAAAACTCTCAGCAACAGGGATGGAATCCATGCCATCTTGAAGGGAAAAATGGCCTTTCTTTAGGAACTCATCAACAACACCAACCAGACAGGCCTGCAACCCAGCAGCCACTCCAGCCAAAATCCTGCTGGCACAGCTACAGATCCGCAGACCCTGGGACCTCCACCTCCAAAGCAGTAAGTGCAACCTCCCCCTTCCCAGTGGCAGAACTCCAGTCCACATTAGCATGTTTCCAGCATGCAGGCAGCCAGGGTGCTCCACTCTCTAGGCAGCACCTGGGAACCACTGGGAGCTCCTGTGGGTGGTATTTTGTACAGACAAGGGCACATGACCCAGAGTAGAAATTCTGAATTCCCTCTTTCTGAATAACTGCTTACACTTACCCCAGTAGCTCAACCTTGTTGTCAGGACCCATCAGGGAGAATTCTCAGAGGGCTGAGCCAGCAGTGTGCTCTGGGAGCAGCTGTGAGTCTTTGCTGGGTATGATTCAGCACAGACAAGGGTGCCCTGCCTCACAGTAGAAATTCTGAATTCCCTCTTCCTTATTAACTACTCACATTAACTCCAGCAGCTCAATCTCAGTACAAGGACCCCTCAGAGTGCCTTAGAATGTTGTGTCTGGCAAATGTATCTCCACAGATGTGAAGTTCCAACAAGCAGGCACCCTGAGCCCATCTACCCAAAGGAGGCTCAAAAACTTAACAAAGAAACAGTGACTCTAAAGGACGGATCCTATGTTAGCACACAAAGAGAGGTCTCCCAGGGTGTGACCTCAAACAAACAGGATGCACTCTCCCATAGCAATAGAAATTCTGAATTCACTCATTCTGGATACCTACTCCAAGACACCTCAATTACATAGCTACCCTGCCAGGGCCCTTCAGAGTGCTTCAGTGTGCCTTGCTGGCAAACTTACCACGGGTGCTCCTGTGAGCCACTACTGGGAGTAAGTGCCAATCCACCACAGATGCAGCAGCAAAAGCTGAGTCTGCCCACCCCACAACTACAGAACTCTGAGCACCACAGTCACACCTCTCCAAAGTGTAGGCCTCCTGAGCCACATCACCCTGACAGAACAGTTCCTTGGTGCCACTGTGAGTCCCCACTGGACATGCATGACCTCAATTAGGGTGAAAACAGCAAAAATAGGGACACTCTTCTTCACGACTGCTGACTTCTAGACACCACAATTGTGCCTCTCAAGCTAGCAGGTCTACATCAAGAGAACCCAAATTGCTCAAGTAGAGAGCTACAATAGATTAACAAGCACAGGAGAAGTGAGAGAATACACCAGTAGCACCATTCCCAAAAGAATCTGGAGAGCAAAGCAATTGGATCTATAATTAAAACATTACAGGAAAATATGGGAAGAAAAAAAAAGCAATTCCCAAAGGAAAGAAAAAAAGGAATCACCAGAAAGGGAGTTAAATGAAATTGAGGCCAGCAGCTTACCAGAGAAAGAATTCAGAGTAATGGTTTTAAGGATGTTTAAATGGCTGGGTGACAAATACACATAACTCAATGAGAACTATAAGGAGCTAAATGAGAATGTCACCAACATGAAACAAAACCAAGAGGAGATGAAGAATGACATAGCTGCAATAAGGAACACAATGGAAGGCCTAAACAGTAGACTAGAAGAGGCTGAGGTCCACATCAGTGAATTAGAAGACAAGGTAGGAAAAAACACACAAACACAGCAATAACTGGAAAAAAGACTTAAAAAACAAGAAGAGAGCCTTTGGGACAACACAACACAATACAACATTTGCTTAATAGAAATACCAGAAGGAGAGGAAGAAAAGCAAGGAATAGAAAACCTATTTGAAGAAATAATGACAAAAAACATCTCTGATATTGGCAAGAAAAAAATATGCAAGTTCAAGAAGTATATAGACTCCCAAACAAGTTGAACCCCAAAAGACCAATACCAAGATACATCATAATTAAAATGGCGAACACTAACCACAAAGTAAGAATCTTAAAGGCTGCCAAAGAGAGAGGAAAGTTAACTACAAGGGATCTCCTATTAGAATATCAACTGATTTCTCAACAGAAACACAACATGCCAGAAAGGAATGGAATGAAAAATATAAAGTGATGCAAAACAAGGGTCTGAACCCAAGAATACTATACCCAGCAATGCTACCATTCAAAATTGAAGATGGAATCAGGAGCTTCACAGACAAAAAAGGGATAAGAGAGTTTATCACTACCAAGCCAATAATGCAAGAAATGCTAAAGGGACTGATATAAAAAGGAGAAAGAGAAAGGCAAGAAGAAACACAAACACTATGGAAAAATATGACAACAAATATGAACTTGTCAATAATAAAATTAAATGTAAATTGGTTAAATGCACCAATTAAAAGACATAGGATAACTAAATGGATGAGAAAACATGACCCATATACAAGAGATCCACCACAAAGCAAAGGATTCACACAGACTGAGGATGAAGGGCAGGAAAAACATCTTTCAGGCAAATGGAAATGAGAAAAAAGTTGTGGTGGCGATACTTATATCTGATAAAATCAACCTCAAAGTAAATACCTTAACAAAGGATAAGGAAGGTCACTACATAATACTAAAAGGAGCAATTCAATAAGAAGATATAACCCTGGTTAACATATATGCACCCAATACAGGAGCACCCAAATACATTAAAAAAAAAAACTCCTGGAAGATATCAAAGGAGATATTGATAACAATCCAATCATAGTAGGAAACTTTAATATACCACTGACATCCCTGGAAAAGTTCTCTAAACAAAAAATTCGCAAAGAAACAGCAATTCTAAATGATTCACTAGATCAGATGGACTTAATTGACATCTTCAGAGCATTTCACCCCAAAGCCACGAAATTTACATTCTTCTCAAGTGCACATGGACATTTTCAAAATAGATCACATACTGGATCACAAAAAAAGTCTCTGCAAATTCAAAAAGATTGAAATCATAATAAGCATTTTCTCAGACCACAGTGGCATAATATTAGAAATAAACAACAATAAAAACATTCCAAAAAATTCAAACACTTGGAAGCTGAATAGCATGTTATTAAACAATGATTGGGCCGAAACCAGTTTGGCTCAGTGGATATAGAGTTGGCTTGCGGACTGAAAGGCCCCAAGTTTGATTCTGGTCAGGGGCATGATTCTGGTTGTGGGCACATCCCCAGTAGGGGGCGGGCAGATGGTGACTGATCGATGTCTCTCTCTCATTGATGTTTCTCACTCTCTATCCCTCTTCCTTCCTCTCTGTAAAAAATCAATAAAATATATTTTTTAAAAAACCACAATGATTGGGGTATCAATGAGATCAAAGAAGAAATTAAAAACATCCTAGAGACTAATGACAATAAAAATATGGGACATAACAAAAGCAGTCTTGAGAGGAAAGTTTATAGCACTATAGGCCTACCTCAAAAAACAAGAAAAAATGGTAATGAACCATCTAACTGAAAAACTCAGAGAATTAACAAGAGAGTAACAAGAAAAGCCCATAGTGAGCCGAAGGTAAGAAATAATAAACGTCAGAGCAGAAATGAATGACATAGAGATAACAACAACAACAACAACAACAAAATATAAAAGATCAACAAAACCAAGAGCTGGTTCTTTGAAAGAATAAACAAGATTGATGAACCTCTTGCCAGGCTCACCAAGAAGCAAAGATAGAGGACCCAAATAAACAAAACTAGAATTGAAAGACGTGAAATAACAAAAGTCCCCACACTACAAAGGATTGTTTAAAAAAATACTATGAACAACTCTTCTAAAAATTACACAACCTAGAGGAAATGGACACATTCCTAGAAAAACAGAAACTTCCAAAACTCACTCAGAAAGATTCTAAAAATCTCAATATTGTTGATAACTATGGAAGAAATTGAAGCAGTCATCAAAAAGCTTCCAGCAAACAAAAGCCTGGGCCAGATGGCTTCAGAGGGGAGTTTTATGAAACATTCAATGAAGAACTAAAATACTCCTCAAATTATTCCAGAAAATTCAAGAAAAAGGAACACTTTCAAACACCATCTATGAAGCCAGTATCACCCTAATATGAAACATTCAATGAAGAACTAAAATACTCCTCAAATTATTCCAGAAAATTCAAGAAAAAGGAACACTTTCAAACACCATCTATGAAGCCAGTATCACCCTAACACCAAAATCAGATAAAGATAATACAATAAAAAAAGAATTACAGGCCAATATCTCTCATAAACATAGATGCCAAAATCCTCAACAAAATTCTAGCAAATCGGATCCAGCAGTACATCAGAAGATGATACACCATGATCTAATAGGATTTATCTAGGGGATGCAAGGATGGTACAATATTCACAAATCAGTAAATCACAAATCACATAAACAAATTGAGAGATAAAAATCACATAGTCATATCAATTGATGCAGGAAAAGCTTTTGACAAAATCCAACACCCTTTCTTGATAAAAACTCTCAGCAAGGTGGGAATAGAAGGATCATACCTCAACATAATAAAAGCCATATATGAAAAATCCACAGCCAACATCATAATCAATGAGCAAAAACTGAAACCATTTCCCCTAAGAACAGTAACAAGACAGGGATGCCCACTCTCACCTCTCCTGTTCGACATAGTACTGGAAGTATTAGCCATTGCAATTAGACAAGAAGAAGAAATAAAAGGCATCCAAATTGGAAAAGAAGTAAAGCTGTCTTTATTTGCAGATGACATGATACTGTACATAAAAAAAAAAACCGAAAGACTCCATCAAAAAACTATTAGACTTAATAAATGAATTCAGCAATGTAACAGGATACAAAATTAATGCCAAGAAATCTATGGCATTTCTATACACCAATAATTAACTTACAGAAAGAGATACAAGAAAAGCAATCCCATTTCCCATTGCACCAAAAAAAATTAAGATACCTAGGAATAAACTTAACTAAGGAGGTAAAAGACCTATACATGGAAAACTACACGACACTGAAAAAAGAGATAAAGGAAGACATAAACAGATGGAAGAACATACCATGTTCGTGGATTGAGAGAATCAACATCATCAAAATGTCCATACTATCTAAAGCAATCTATAAATTCAATTCACTTCCCATTAAAATACCAATGACATATTTCACAGACCTAGAACGAACTTTCCAAAAATTCATCTATAATATAAATAGACCCGGTATAGCTGCAGCTATCCTGAGAAATAAGAACAAAGTAGGTGGGATCTCAATACCAGTTTTCAAGGTGTATTATAAACCCACTGTTCTTGCATGAGAACAGACATATAGATCAATGGAATAGAATAGAGAACCCAGAAATCAACCCAAACCACTATGCCAATTAATATTTGACAAAGGAGGCATGAACATACAATGAAGTCAAGACAGTCTCTTCAACAAATGGTGTTGCAAAAATTGGACAGATATATGCGTAAAAATGAAACTAGACCACCAACTTACACCATACACAAAAATAAATTTAAAATAGATAAAGTATTTAAACATAATATGGGACACCATAAAAATATTAGATTAATCTGCAAGCAGCAAAATCTCCGACATATGTGGAAGGAACTACAGGCCTACCTCCAAAAACAAGAGAAACATCTTCAGGCAAATGGAAATGAGGAAAAAGCTGAGGTTTCCTTCAAATGTTGTAAGGATTGTAATTGAAATTTAATATATTTGGCCTCTTGAACTAAAGTAGGTAATTTGTGTTTTTGCCTCCCTGACAAAGTTTAGATAAAGTTACAAAAAGAAATTGACAAGTAGTGTGAAATTGAATTGCCATGGCCTAGAGCAAAGAATATCCTTGCATGATATTATTCTACAATGTCATTATAATTCTTGATATTTCACAACAGCATATTGTACAATTATCCCAAACAAACTTACAAACTAATTCTTTGAATGCTTGGCAGCAATTTAAAAAGGACATAAAGTATTTAATCCCTTTCAGAAGGAATTAAGGCACTGTGAAGTCACTTGAGCATTCTAAAGTGGCCCCTTTTATCTTTTTTTGCCAAGAGGGACCCTCTTCTCACAATCCAATTGCCCTCAGCTGTTGCCTGAGATTGAAGCCTCGAGGTGGCTAGTATATGGATCTGTCTCTTGTCCAATGGTGTGAACTGGGCCCTCCCTGGAGAAGGAACCTGAGTTCCCTCAGATATGTGGTCAGTGCTGGGGTCCCACCAGCAGGCGAGGAGATCCCAAGGCAGGTGCTGGGCATGGAGACCCGGGAGCATAGGCTACCAAGAAGAGAAAACTGAACCTCACATCACCCTGCTTGGCCTCAGAGGATGACTGGTTAACCAGAGACTGGTAAGATTTCTCAGGGAAGAAAAAACCTAAGAGAGACACAGTTGCAGAGAGGCCATCAGGAGAGAATTTGGGGGTCAACAGAGGTGGGGCACAGACCCTCACCCTCCCAACCTTTCTGGAGCCTGAACTCTCACCCATTCTGAGGGAGGTCCCCTGCCCCCATAGCTGCTTTGCTTCCCATGCCCAGCCCAGATCGGAACCCAAGTAACAGACAGAGACTTGGCCAACAAGAGCTGCCCTATATCTTAATACGGCCTAACACCAGGAATGCTCATGGCCTACTCAAGAATACAAATAATCCTTTCCACTAATATTTACAGGGTAATCTAAGATTATTGGTAGAGTATTAAATTTGACAGTAAAAAAGTAATCAAGCTTTCAGATTAATTTAAATTGTCTAATTGAAATAAGTGAATATTCAAGAAAATTTAATTGTACTGGACAAAAATCTGTTCCTAAAGTATTAACTAAAATTTTTATTGGTAGTTTATCTTATGGTAAAATTGCTTAACATGCACTGAACATAAAGCAGTCATATTTTTGTGCAAAAAATTAAAATTTATCAAGATTGCATTAAAAATTTACAAATGTCTCCATTAATCAAAAAATGCGGGGGGGGGGGGGGTGCTGTAGTAGGATAATATCATGTAAGGAAAAGTATTTGATAAGTAAATTATATCTAGAAAATTTTTACTTTAGAAAATTAATTTTCATTTGCAATGTTAACAACAAGACAACTATGAAAAAAACACACATGGGGTCAGAATAATCCAAAGAAAAATTGTTTGGGCAAAAATAAAAGTCAATTTTATAGAAAAGATTCCTTTATTAACTTTTGGTCGAACATATGTTTATATACTTTCAGAAAACAACTCCAAGACCAAGTGGACTCCTGCAACAGAGATGAATTGTCAGGTCTGCTCCAACCACAAAGACAAGAGGAGAAACAGTCCAGAGATGGAAGACGCTGACGATGCCTTACCATGCTAGCAGTCAGCAGCTGTGCATTGGTACAGGTTGCCTAGGACCAAACCATTGAAGGTTGGACCTATATTGCCACCATTTGCTCACCATCCAGATACCATTGCTGACGTGTGCACTTAAGGAACTGTTTGACATTGAAACTGGGACTCAGAACTCTTGGACATTGAAATTGGGACTCAAACATTTTTTGTTCTTATTGGTTTATTTCTAGTCTGCAGAGGCAAGAATTTTTAAAGAAAATAATCAGGGTGGGGGGAGAACAGATGCAGAGGCAGAGAAGCATTGAATAGACTGTCATGCTACAGCAGGAAGGCAGAAGAGGTTGGGTAGGGAGCTGTAAGAGATCAACTGAAGGACTTGTATGCATGTATATAAGCATAACTAATGGATACAAGACACTGGGGATGGAGGGAGGGATAGGGCAGGTAAGGGCATGTACTAGGGGGTAGGGAAGGCGGGGGGGAGGTCAATGGAGAAAAAAAGGAGACATATGTACTACTATTTGTGATACTTTAAACAATAAAAAAGGAAAAGAACATATTTAAAAAAACTCTCAGCAAAGTAGGAATAGAGGGAGTATATCTCAACATAATAAAGGCCATATGTGACAAATTTAGAGCCAATATCCGAGTCACTGGGAAAAACCTAAAACCATTTCTGCTAAGAACAGGAACAAGACTGGGATGTCCACTTTCACCACTCTTTCTTTTCATTTCATTTCTTTTCTTTTCTTTTCTCTTTTTTTCTTTTCTTTTCTTTTATTGTCTAAAGTTTTACATATGTCAACTTTCCCCCCAATTAACCCCCTCCTACATCCCTTCCCAGTCCGGGCAAGATCCCACCTCCCCAGTGTCTGTGTCAGTCAGTTATGCTAATATGCATGCATATAAGTACTTTGGTTGCTCTCTAACCTCCTTCCTCTACCATTTGTCTCTAGATTTATCTATTCTTATTAATCAAATTATGTTGATCATTATACCCCGCATATGAGTGAGATCATGTGATGTTTATCTTTCTCTGACTGGCTTATTTCGCTTAGCATTATGGTCTTCAGTTCCATCTATGCTATTGCAAATGGAAAAACTTCCTTTTTAATAGCGGTGTAGTATTCCACTGTGTAGATGTACCACAATTTTTTAATCCACTCATATGCTGATGGGCACTTAAGCTGTTTCCAAATCTTAGCTATTGTAAATTGTGCTGCTATGACCATAGAGGTGCAAATATCCTTTCTGATTGTTGTTTCTGGTTTCTTGGAATATATTCCTGGAAGTGGGATTACTGAGTCAAATGGCAGTTCTATTTTTAATTTTTGATCAAACTCCATACTGTTCTTCACAGTGGTTTCACCAGTCTGCATTCCCATCAGCAGTGCAAGAGGGTTCCTTCTCCATATCCATGTCAGCACTTGTTATTTGTTGATTTCTGACAGGTGTGAGATGGTACTGCATGGTCATTTTGATTTTCATCTCTTGGATGATTAGTGACTTTGAATATGTTTTCTTTGTCTCTGGGCTTTCTGTATCTTCTCTTTCAAAAAGTGTCTATTTAGATCCTTTGAACATTTTTTTTATTGGATTGTTTATCTTCCTTTTATGAAGTTGTATGAATTCTCCATAAATTTTGGAGACTAAGTCCTTATCGGAAATATCATTAGCAAATATGTTCTCCCTTTCTTGTTTTGTTGATTGTTTCCTTTCCTGTGCAGAAGATTTTTATTTTGATGTAGTCTCATTTATTTATTTTCTCTTTAGTCTCTCTTGCCCTAGGATCTGTGTCTGTAAATACATTGCTACAACATGTCTGTAGATTTGCTGCCTATGGAGTCTTGTAGAATTTTTATGGTTTCCCATCTTACATTTAAGTCCTTTAGCCATTTTGAAGTTTTTTTGTGTGTGTATGGCGTAAGTTGGTGATCTAGTTTCATATATCTGACCAAATTTCCCAGCACCATTTATTAAAGAGGCTGTTTTGACTCCATATTATGCTCTTGCCTTTTTTGTTGAATATTGAGTACAATAGCTTGGATCAATTTCTGGGTTCTCTATTATGTTCCATCTGTCTATATGTCTGTTCTTGTGCCAATACCAGGCAATTTTGAGAACCATAGCTTGGTAATATAGCTTGATGTCTAAGTATTGCGATACCTCCAACTTTGTTCTTCTTTCTCAGGATGGCTGTGGCTATTCGGGGTCTTTTTTTATTCCAGATGAATTTTTGGAGAGTTTATTATAGATCTTTGAAATATGCCATTGGTATTTTAACAAGTATTGCATTGAATCTATAGAAGGCTTTGGGTAGTATAGACATTTTAATGATGTTGATTCTACCAATCCATAAACATTGTATATTCTTTCATTTGTTTATGTCTTCCACTATTTTTTTTCCAATGTCTTATAGTTTTCCGAGTACAGGTCTTTTACATCCTTGGTTAAGTTTTTCCTAGGTACCTTAATTTTTTTGGTGCAATGGTAAATGGAATTGTTTGTTTGTTTGTTTTTCATTTCTCTTTCTATTAGTTCATTATTGGTGTATAAAAAGGCCATAGATTTCTGAGTACTAATTTTGTACCCTGCTAATTGCCCAATTCATTTATTAGGTCTAGTAATTTTGTGATGGAGCCTTTGGGGTTTCCTATGAATAGTATCAGTTCATCTGTGAATAAAGACAGTTTTACTTCTTTTTCAATTTGGATGTCTTTTATTTCTTCTTCTTGTCTGATCACTATGGCTAGAACTTCTAGTACTATGTCAAACAGCAGGGGTGAAAGTGGGCAAACCTGTCTTGTTCCTGTTCTTAGAGAAAATGAGTTTAGTTTTTGCCCATTGAGTATGATGTCGGCTATAGGTTTGTCATATAGGGCTTTTATTATATTGAGGTATGAAACCACTATTCCCACTTTGCAGAGAGTTTTTATCAAGAAAGGATGTTGGATTTTGTCAGTGCTTTTTCTGCATCAATTTTTATGATTATGTGATTTTTTTGTCTCTCAGTTTGTTTATGTGATGTATTACATTTATTGATTTGCCAATATTTTACCATCCTTGCATCCCTGGAATAAATCCTACTTGGATGGTGTATGATCTTTGTAATGTATTGCTGAAAATGATTTTCTAGAATTTTGTTGAGGATTTTAGCATCTATGTTCATCAAGGATAATGCCCTGTAGTTCTCTTTCTCTCTCTCTTTTTTGTGATGTCTTTATCTGATTTTGGGATTAGGGTAATACTGGCTTCATAGAAAGAGTTTGGAAGTGTTCCTTCCCCTTGAATTTTTTGGAATAGTCTGAGAAAGATAGGTTTTAGTTCCTCTTTGAATACTTGGTAAAACTCCCCTGTGAAGCCATCTGGACCAGCTTTTGTTTGCTGGAAAAATTTTGATCACTGTTTCAATTTCTTCAGTAGTTATTGGCCTATGTAATAACTTTATTCTTCTTGGTTCAGTCTTGGGAGCTTATATTTTTCCAAAAATATGTCCATTTCATCTATGTTGTCCATTTTGTTGGAATATAGTTGTTCATAGTATTTATTTCATAATTGTTTGTATTTCTGTGGGATTGGTTGTTACTTTATCTCTTTCATTTCTGACTTCTTTTTAGTTTGGGTCCTCTCTTTGCTTCTTTGTGAGCCTGGATAGAGGTTCATCAATATTGTTTATCCTTTCAAAGAATCAGCTCTTGGTTTTGTTAACCTTTTATATTTCTTGTTTGTTTGTTTGTTTTTGTTTTTGGTCTCTATATTGTTTATCTCCATTCTGATCTTTATTATTTCCTTCCTTCTGTTTGCTGGGTTTTTCTTGTTGTTATCTTTCTAACTCTTTGAGTTGTAAGCATAGATAATTTATTACCATTTTCCCTTATTTTTTGAGTTAGACCAGTAGAGCTATGAATTTCCTCTCAAGACTGCTTTCACTGTGTCCCATATTTTTTGTATAGCTGTGTTTTCATTGTCGTTTGTTGCCATGATGCTTTCTGTTTCTTCTTCATTCTCTCTGGTAGCCCCGTCATTGTTTAATAATATGCTATTTAGCCCCTTGGTGTTTGATTATTTTGATTGCTTTTATTGTAGTTGATTTCTAGTTTTATGCTATTGTGATCTGAGAAGATGTTTGATATGATTTCTATCTTCTTGAATTTGAAGAGACTTTCCCTGTGTCCCAACATATGATCTATATTTGAAAATGATCCGTGAGCACTTGAGAAGAATTTATATTCTGTAGTTTGGGATGAATTGTTCTGAAGATGTCAATTAATTCCATCTGATTTAGTGTGTCATTTAGGATTGATATTTCTTTGCTGATATTTTGTTTAGAGGATTTTTCCAGTTGTGGTTAGTGGGATATTAAAGTCTCCTACTATGACTTTATTGCTGTCAAACTCTCCTTTGATATCCTCCAGAAGTTTATTTTTATGTATTTGGGTGCTCTTGTATTGGGTGCATATATGTTTCCCAGAGTTATATCTTCTCATTGGATTGTTCCCTTTAGTATTATCAAGTGGCCTTCCTTATCTCTTGATTATGTCCTTCACTTTGAGATCTAATTTGTCAGATAGAGGTATTGCTACCACAGCTTTTTCATTTCCATTCATCTGAAATAACATTTTGCATCCCTTCACTATCAGTCTGTGTGAATCCTTTGTTCTGAGGTGAGTTTTCTGTAGATAGCAGATATATAGGTCATGTTTTCTTATACACTCAGCTACCCTATGTCTTTTAATTATGGCATTTAATCCCTTTATATTCAGTTATTATTCATAGGTACTTCTTTGTTACCATTTTTATTTTTTAAGGCTGTGTTCCTTCTTCTCTTCCTATTTCTTATTTTTACAGCAGACCCGTTAACATTTCTTGCATTGCTAGTTTGGTGGTGATGAACTCCCTTATTCCTTTTTTTGTCTGTGAAGGTCCTGATTTAACCATCAATTTTGATTTCTAGACTTATTGGGTATAGTATTCTTGGATTCAGACCCTTGCATTGCATGACTTTGTATATTTCATTCCATTCCCTTCCAGCCTCATACATTTCGGTTGAGAAATTTGTTGCTAGTATAATGGGAGATCCTTTTCAGGTAACGTTCTTTCTCTCACTGGCCACTTTTAAGATTCTTACTTTGTCATTGGTATTGGCCAATTTAATTATTATGTGCCTTGTTGTAAGTCTTTTGGGGTTCATTTTTTCTGGAACTCTGTGAACTTCTTGGACTTGTGTGAACTTTTTCTTTCTTATACCAGGGAAGTTTTCTGTCATTATTTCTTCAAACAAGTTTTCTATTCCTTGCTTGGTTTCCTCCCCTTCTGGCTTATTTAATGTTGTTTCATTTCACATTATCCCAAAGTTCCCTAAGGCTCTCCTCTTGTTTTTTAAGCTTTTTTTTTCTAGATGCTGCTCTGCTTTGGTATTTATTTCTACCTTGTCTTCAAGCTCACTGAGGTGATCCTCTGCTTCTTTTAGTCTACTTTTGATGCTTTTTATTGAGTTCTTTATTGCAGTGATGTCAGTTTTCATTTCTTCTTGGTTCTTCATTTCCTCTTGGTTCTTACACATATTGTTGAATTTGTCTTCCAACATTTTCATGACTATTTCTCTGACTTCTTTCTCTGACATATTGCTTGCCTCCATTTCATTTACTACCTTTTCTGGTGATGTCTTCTTTTCTATATGGGCTGTTTTCTTTGACTCTCCATGATCTGTTCTCTCCGGGTATCTGATTATGTAGCTTTCTCTATCCTGCCTTGACTTAAAGGCACAAAATACAACACAACAAGACACAATGCACAAGGCACTAATACAAATGTATTCATGATACTAATAACCCCAAATAAAGGTGACCACCAGAGAAAATAGAATTAGGGGTTTAAAAAAAGAGTGCAGAAATGATATTGGGAAAAGGAAAAAAAAACGTAAGAGAGTAAAGAACGAGAATAAAAAAGAATGGGGAATAACTATTTGTATGCTAATTAATCTCCAATAGAACAACAACTAATCCAAAAAAAATGCAAACAACTTATTTATATCTGGGTAGGGTAGATATGAAAGCAAACCAGAAACAACAACTAATAACAAGTGAGAAGATGAAAAATAGAGACAAAATAAAGAAACAATGACACAAACAAACAAACCTAGTCAACAATCAAACTAAGAACAATAGGATACAAAAAAGAAGTGTCAAATAAAACAAATAACATAAATTTTTTAAAAAAAGAAAAAATTTGGATAGTAAAGAAAGAGAAGTGTTTTCCAACTTGGATCAGGGGATCTGAGATTAAACATATGAGTAGCGTGAATTTTTAACAGGTGTAAAAAGAAGTAATAGGAAAAATCTAAAGCAGGAATAGGATAAGAGCTCAAGAATCCAAGATAGCGGCATAGGTAAACACCTACACTGCTGCCGCGCACATTTTCAAAACTACAACTAAAAGACAGAACGGACATCATCCAGAACCACAGGAAAGCTGGCTGAGTGGAAGTTCTACAGCTAGAAGAAAAGAGAGGGGCTCACAGAAACCCAGAGGAGCTGTAAAAAGCTGAGGTACGGAGAAGCGTGCACTGAGAGAGCGGGTACCGGAGTACCTGGCTGGCTTTCTCTGGCGGGAGGGAAACGGAGACTCCCAACGGCATTGAACCCCTTATCTTACAACACTAAACCGCAGATCCAGCCGAAACTCATACGGGAGGAGTTTGGACTGTGAAAAGGGAGAGGTGCATGGAAATTTAGGGGAGTCGCAAAAGATCAGAGGCCTGGTAGCGTGCATGACACTGCATAGAGGACAGACTGCTGATTGTGCCACTGGCTTTCGCGAGTGGGCGGGAGACAGACCCTCCCAACTGTGCCACTTCTGACTCCACTAAGCCCCAGTTTCGGGTGAAACCCTGGAGACCTAGACTCGTGTGGTCCTGGTGCGCAGGGGAGCTGGAAAGGCAGCGGTTAGAGGCACTGCAGGCGCGCGCACACAAGGACCGCTCCAGCGATTACCCAGTCACATGAGACTCAGGCACCATGGAGGGCGGGGCCGACTGGAAGGCAAAGTGGTCCCTTAAGCCCTGAGACTCCACCCATCCCAAGCTCAACAGAGGCTTCTTCGGTTTTGCAAGTCTGGTATCATAAGGCTGCATTCAACACAGAAGTTTCCCCGGCATAGTGAAAATGCCGAGACAAGGGAAGGGATCACAAACAAAAGAAATGGAGGGAAACAAATGATTGGATATAGAGTTCAAAACCACACTTATAAGGTTTTTCAAGAATATGCTAGAGAAGTTTGGTAAAGTTAGCGAGAGCCGAGAGGAGATGAAAAAGGACCAACTAGAGATGCAAAAGATCCAACTAGAGATGGAAAAGGTCCAACTAGAGATGAAAAAGGACCAACTAGAAATTAGACATACACTGACTGAAATAAAAAAATATACAGAATCCTAACAGCAGACTAGAGGAAGGCAAGAATCAAGTCAAAAATTTGAAATATAAAGAAGTAAAAAACACTCAACTGGAAAAGCAAGAAGAGAAAAGAATCCAAAAAATGTGAAGATAATGTAAGGAGCCTCTGGGACAGCTTCAAGCATACCAACATCAGAATTGTGGGAGTGCCAGAAGAGAGAGAGCAAGATACTGAAAACCTATTTAAAGAAATAATTACTAAAAACTTCCCACATCTGGTGAAAGAAATAGACTGACAAATCCAGGAAGCACACAGAACCCCGTATGAAAGGAATCCAAAGAGGACCACACCAAGACACATCATAATTAAAATACCAAGACCAAAAGACAAAGAGAGAATATTAAAAGCAGCAAGAGAAAAACAGTTCATTACCTACAAGAGAGCACCCATACGACTGTCAGCTGATTTCTCAACAAAAACGATGCAGGCCAGATGGGAGTGGCAAGAAATATTCAAAGTGATGAATAGCAAGAACTTACAACCAAAAATACTCTATCCAGCAAAGCTATCATTCAGAATTGAAGGGCAGATAAAGAGCTTCACAGAGAAGAAAAAGCTAAAGGAGTTCATCAACTCCAAACCAGTATTATATGAAATGCTGAAAGGTACTCTTTTAGAAGAGGAAGAAGAAAAAGGTAAAAGCCAAAAAATTATGAACAACAAATACATATTTATCAACAAGTGAATCTAAAAATTAAGTGAATTAAAAATTTGATCAACAGAATAAACTGCTGAATATAATAGAATCAGGAGCACAGAAAAAGAGTGGACTGATAATTCTCAGGGGGAAAGTGGGGAGGGGTGTACAGGGAGAGACTGGACAAAAATCATACACCTATGGATGAGATCAATGGGAGGGAGGGAAAGGTGGGAGCTGGGTGGAGGGGTGCTATGGAAGGGAAAAAAGAGAAACAAATGTAATAATCTGAATAATAAAGATTTAATTTAAAAAAATAGGATAAGAGAAACAGGCTAATAAAAAGGGAAAAATGAGGAAGAGAATGCTGGCATAAATATAATATTGAGGTAGAGTAAAATGATGTTAAAGAAAAAATGAAAATAGAATGTAGAACACTAATTCTAAAATAATATAAAGAGAAAATAAAATGAAACTTTAAAAAAGGTAAAATAGTAGTAGTAATACTGATTTAAAATAAAAATATAATAATTAAAAATGTAAAATCAAGTGAGGAAAAAAGAAAAAATATTTAGTTTCTTAGGTAAAAGATAAAAAATAAAAATGTGCAGTAGTAAAGGTCATTCACTTCATCTACTTTTTTGGCACACCTGTTTCCTGTCAGGTAGTCAGGACAGTATTGAAGTTCCCTGTGTTCCACAGCTCCTCTGTGTCTTATGCTACAATCTTGTTTTGAAGCAGGCAGTATTTCTTTGTTACTCAGCCTGCATGAGGTTGTATTTACACAAGAGTCAGTTTGTGATTCAACCTTTCTATGGTAGTATTTCTGTATTGACATCCAGGGCTATAAGTCCTCTCAACCCAGTATTTAGAATTTGTCTTCCCTGCTGCACTTAATACTGGTTTGGCATATGGACTGCCCTGGAGCTGTTTTTCTGATTGTTTCTCCCCGCTCTGATCCCCAGGTTCCACAAAACCAACTTTCCCCTGAGTCTCTGAGAATGTTTTTATTGAGTGATCCTATGTACTGTGCTCAGTAATCAAAAGCAAGGATTTAAAAAGAAAAAAGAACCAGAATAAGTGCTCTCGTGACTTTTTCTCCCCAGCACTGGGCGTGACTCTGCTCACGTTTCTGTGCACATCATTTTCCCCTGGTATAGCACAACCAGTTTACTGGTAAAATTTCCAGCTGCCTTTTTGTGCCCAGTCCAGCTATGGGTTGATTTCTAGATTTTCCTTCCATCAGTAGCCCCCTCCACATTCACAGACTACGCTGGCCCCAACAACCATGGATTTTGTGGGGTGCAGATTTCTTCTGAAACTCTAGATCCCACTGTGCACATTTCTCCCTTCAGTCTGGATCACAGACCTCACCTTTTTCTGGGTGAAATCTGACCTTCCCTTGAGAAGGTGCAGAGCTGCTTGAGACCCAGTGTTTGTGGGTTTGCTGCTGTTCCCTGGGCGTTGTGGTTGTAGGGTCCCTTCTCTTCTTCCCGACTGAAGATAAAGCTAAGCTCTGGATCACAGCCACTCTCCCCTACAAGGTGGTGCACTCTCTGTGGCAGAGCTGGTTGCTCCAGGAGAGATTTCAGCAGCAGTGGAGGCTGTCTGTCAGGGGAGTCTGGTCTGACAGTCCCCAACAGTCCCTTGGAATATAGCTGTTCCTCACTCACAAATAGACACTCCCTGTGTACACTCTTCTTTCCTTCTCTCACTCACACACTATCTTGCAGCCTGACTTCCCATGAGCAGCCATCTTTCTATCTCCCATCTAGAATTATTTTAACCTTTAGCATTGACTTCTATGAGGAAAGGCTCACTGTGTTTTTCACATAGTCACATTTCAATTTTTAAAGATGACTTTAGAGTTGGTATAGTGGAAAAGAAATGATAGGTAAGAGGACTTTATAAAGAAGCTCTTTTGCTACAGAAAGAACTAAATATCTTTGCATTGAGCTTTGAGCAGGTGATTCTTATCTCAAGTGCTATACAGTGCATTCAGGAGAATTCTAATTGACCTTTATTTATATTTTTCAAATAGTGTGGATGTTGTGAGAGGGTGGATTTCAGGAGGTTCTGATAAGAACTGGGAGAAAACTTCATGCATTATGTCCTATTTTTAGGATAAAATGGGCCTTTTCCATTAAGAGGAAAAGAATATCCAGAACCACCCACATCACTAAAATATACATTCTCTGTGTGAGTTTGCAAAGGACAATTCCATTAGATTGTTGAATGGAAATGTTTTGCATAATATCTGTGCTCAGAATAATCCATAATGTGGGATTCTGTCAGCTGGAAGAGAGTAAACTCTACTGCTGGCACTTTAGAGAGATTTTTAAAATGTTTGGTGTCTTTTTGGTCCAGAAGAAAATCTAATGCAAATCTTAATCCCTTTAGTGTAAAGAAAGAACCATCCTTTTGTTATGTTGTATGAGTTCTTTATATTTCTTGGATATTAACACCTTATCAAATATATCATTGGCAAAGATGTTTTCCCAAAAGAGTGGATTCTCTTTTCACGTTTTTGATGGTTTCTTTTGCTGTGTAGAAGCTTTTATTTCAATAAAGTTCCATTTATTTTCTCCTTTATTTCCTTTGCCCAAGTGATGTATCAGCAAACATATGATTATGTGAGATATCTGACATTTTGCTGCCTATGGTTTCTTCCAGGATTTTTATGATTTTATGACTTACATTTCAGTCTTTTATCCATTTTTAGTTTATTCTTGTGTTTGATGTAAGTTGGTGGTCTAGTTTCATTTTTAAAAAAATATATTTTATTGACTTTTTACAGAGAAGAAGGGAGAGGGAGAGAGATTTAGAAACATCGATGGGAGAGAAACATCAATCAGCTGCCTCTTGCACACCCCCTACTGGCGATGTGCCCAAAACCAAGGTGCCTGCCCTTGATCAGAATCGAACATGGGACCCTTGTGACTGCCAGCCAATGTTCTATCCACTGAGTCAAACCAGTCAGAACTAATTTCTTTCTTTCTTTCTTCCCTTTTCTTTTTTTGCATGTATCAGTCCAGTTTCCCTAATGCCAATTAATGAAGAGACTATCTTTACTCCATTGTATGCTCTTGCCTCCTTTGTCAAATATTAACTGAGCATGATGGTTTGGGTCAATTTCTGGGATCTTAGTTCTATTCCATTGATATATATGTCTGTTCTTGTGCCATTACCAGCTATGTGAGGTGCAGCTGATTACAATGGCTTTATCTTATAATTTCTTCTTCTCAAGATTGCTGCAGCTATTCCAGGTCTTTTTGGTTTCTTATAAATTTTTGGAATATTTGTTCTAGATCTGTGAAAGATGTCATTGGTATTTTAATAGAGTGCATTGAATCTATAGATTGCTTTCGGTAGTATGGCCGTCTTAATGATGTTAATTCTACCAATCAACTTAACGAAAGGAAGACAAACAATCCAATTTAAAAAAAAAAGGGGGGGGGAAAGGACCTATAAAGACACCTCTCCAAAGTGGATATACAGATGGTCAAGAGACATATAAAAAATTCCCAGAGTCACTATCATCAGAGAGATATAAATTAAAATGACAATGAGGTATCACCTCACATCTGTCAGAATTACTACCATCAACAAATCAACAATTGGCAAGTGCTGGTGAAGATGTGGAGAAAGGGAACCCTAATTCACTGCTGGTAAGATTGCATCCACTATGGAAAACAGATGGAGTTCCTTTAAAAAAATAAATATGGAACTGCCATTTGTCCTAATGTTCCCACTGTTAGGAATATATCCTAAGAAACCTGAAGCACCAATCAGAAAGAATATATGTATCCCTATGCTCATAGCATTACTACTTATAATAGCTAGGATCTGCAAACAGCCCAAATACCCATTAGAAGATGAGTGGATGAAAACACACACACACCCCTGTGGTACATTTACACCATGGAATACTATGCAGCAGTAAAAAAGAAGGCTATCTTACCCTTTGAGACAGCATGGAAGTACATGGAGAATAATATATTATGCAAAATAAGCCAGTCAGAGACAGACATGTATCACTCATGTGTGGAATATAAAGAACAAAATAAACTGAGCAATATAGATACAGAGACATAAAACATGAAACAAACTCTCAAATCTCAGAGGGAGGTAGGGGTGAGTGGGTGGGAAAAGATTAACCAAATAATTTATATATATAATAGAGGCCCAATGCACGAAATTCATGCACAGCAGAGTGGTGT
This sequence comes from Lasiurus cinereus, assembly GCA_011751065.1. Lineage (NCBI taxonomy): Eukaryota > Metazoa > Chordata > Mammalia > Chiroptera > Vespertilionidae > Lasiurus > Lasiurus cinereus. The sequence goes on from JAAGEH010000012.1 coordinate 1,935,007, forward strand.
TCTTCAACTCGGCCTATACCTTCTTCTGTGGGATTGTGCCTAAATCAGCAGTCGGACATCCCTCTCACAATCTGGAACCACTGGCTCCTAACTGCTCACCTGCCTGCCTGCCTGATTGTCCCTAATTGCTTCTGCCTTCCAGACTGATCACCCCCTAATCACTCCCCTGCTGGCCTGTTTGCCCCCAACTGCCCTCCCCTATCAGCTTGATCACCCACAACTGCCCTCCCCTGCTGCAGCCTGCCTCCTCTGCTGGGAGCTGCCTCCTCTGTGTGAGGAGGTGGAAGTGCCAGGACTGGCCTCCTTTGCACCACCCAGAGCTGCAGGAACTCCAGGCCTCACCATACAGAATGACCATTGGACCACGCTTCCACTGTGGGCGCGACCATCTTGTGACGATGTCATGCAAAGGCGTCAACCAAGGGCATTGTGTGAGGGTGTGATGCCACCTAGACTTTTATTATATAGTAGATGCGTAAACAATGGACACAGACAATAGTGCAGTGAAGGCCTAGGGTGAGAGGCAGATATGAGCCAGGAGTTAGTAGGAAGAAAAGGGGACATTTTAACACTTTCAACAATAAAGACACATTTAATAAAAGAAAAAAAGAGAAATATTATATTTTACAAAAGATGGCCTGAAATTAAACTTTAACTTTTAACTAAAAACAGTTATGGGTAGTCACCTCCTAGGCCAGTATCTTCCCAGACAAAGTCAATCTTTACCTTAACTGAGCTTATTGTGTTTTTTGTTTTATATATATATAATAACATATCATTGAAGTTACAAGTCAGGGTAATTTGTAACTTCCCTTTTTTTCTGGACCCCTCAGGGCATAAGACCACGGGAATGTGGTCTTTTAGCTCAGCCTGCACCCTCTCCAATCTAGGACCCCTCACTGTCTCCTACCATCTGGGACTATTGGCTTCTAACTGCTGGCCTGCCTGATCACCCCTAACCAGCACTGCCTTGCCCTGCACCTGGGACCCAGGATTCCCTCCTCTGGCCAGTTGCAGGCACCTGGACCCGGGCTTCCCTCCCTCTGCTGGCCACAAGCACCCAGAACCTGGGCTGGCTTCACTTGGGTCGGCTGCAATCAGAGGGCACCATGGGCAGGCGGCTTTGATCACAGCCACAGGTGCTTGGGATCTTGGGGCAGGTGCTTGTCCCTCTCCCAGGCCACAGGTGCAGTCACTGGTGCCCTGGAATTTGGGGACCATGGCATGCAGATTGTCCCTCTCCTGGACTGCAGGTGAAGGCATAGCCACTGGCGCCCTGGACCATGGGGAATGCAACTTGTTCTTCTCCGGGGCTACAGGTGTAGGGGAAGCTGCTGGTGCCTGGGACTATGGAGTGGGCACCTTGTCCCTCTCCCGGGCTTTAGGCCCAGCCACTGGTGCCCAGGACTGTGGGGCAGGCAGCTTGTCTTTCTGCCAGGCTGCAGGTGCAGCTGCTGGCACCTGGGACTGTGGGGCGGGCAACTTGTCCCTCTCCTGGCCACAGGCTGGCTGGTCCTCATTTCTCTCTCCCCAGCGTTGAGTATCTGAGCCATTACAGAGTAATGATGTGAGGGTGTGATGACTATTTGCATATTAGCTCATTATAATCTGCCCCAAGTGCAGGGATAGTAGCTTGACTTCTATATAATCTCTCAAATTGGGTAATCCTAGGTGAGCACTCAGTAAAGGTTAATCAAGGAAATAAATGGGAATAAATAAAATCAGCATTAGAACATATTTATGCATTCTAATGTTTCATGGTTTTGTGGATGAAAGGGGCCACATGCTAATCTGACAAACTCAGGGAAGGCCTCCATGGCGTCTTGCAAACTCAAAAACCTAAACTAACCACAAAAGATGGCCTGAAATTAAACTTTAACTAAAAACAGTTATGGGTAGTCACCTCCTAGACCAGTATCTTCCCTGACAACGTCAATCTTTACCTTAACTGAGCTTATTGTGTTTTTGTTTGTTTTGTGTGTATATATATATATATATATATTAATAACATATCATTAAAGTTACAAGTCAGGGTAACTTGTAACTTCCGTTTTTTTCTGGACCCCTCAGGGCATAACCAAATGTCCCTGGGCACCAGAACAGAGATGATAAATTCTTTAATTGTTTGTGTTATGATGATAATTGTTGACTGTTAACTATCCTGTACACACCTAAGTAAAAGAAGTATGTGTCTATCATTTTACTTTTTATCCAATCCCAGAAATCTCCCTGCTTTGCTTTCTCTACCTCCCTAATTACCGGTGGGTTTCATGTAACCCACTTATGTCTTCTCCTTTGATTATAATCTGTACTAATAAAAGGGTAATATGCTAATTAGACTGGACATCTTCCAGACATCCTTCCTGACAAAGGCAGAGCCCAGGTGAAGCTGCCCATGGTCCTGGGTGCCTGCGGGTGACCCTGGGAAAACTTACTGTTTCTGTTTCTATTACTATGTACCCTTTAGGGAATTTCTAGGCCTCAGTGGTGTGGCAGCAGCGGCACAGTGAGGGGCTTGTTCGCTTCAAGGAAATTCCTAAATGTTCCCATATTCGCTTGCAGTTGAAATTTCAAAATCTAAGTGGCAGTAGGCTGCCTGCCAAGGGGTCCTGGGGACTTGTGGCCAACCAAGGCAAAGCTACCAGGGGTCCCGCAGGTCTGCAGCCAGCCTGGGTGAAGCTTACCATTCCTGTTTCTACTACTATGTACCCTTTAGGGATATTTCCGGGCCTTGGTGGCATTGGCCATAATGGTGGCAGAGACAGTGGCGGCACAGTGAGGGGCGTGTTTCACTTAAGAAAATTCCTAAATTGCCTTGTATTCTCTTGCAGACAAAATTTCAAAGTCTAACCAACAGCAAATGGCCTGCTTGGGGATCTCGGGGGCCTGTGGCTGGCAGAGGGAGTAAAGCCTGGATCCCGGGGGACCTGCAGATGGCCAGAGGGAGGGAACCCCAGGAGTACTGGGGGGCCTGAAACTGGCCAGAGGGAAGGAAGCCCAAGGGTCCAAGGGTCCTGTGGCCTGCCAGAGGGAGGAAAACCTGGGTCCCAGGTGCCTGTAGCTTGATGGAGGAGTGAAACCTGAGTCCCAGGAGCAGGGACTGAGACAAAGGTGGTTAGGGGCAATCAGGAAGGCAGGCAGAGGTAGTTAGGGATGGTCAGGAAGGCAGGCAGATGAGTGGTTAGGAGCCAGCAGTCCCAGGTTGTGATAGGAATATCCAACTACCGGTTTAGGCCTGAATGGACATCTCTCAAGGGATCCTGGATTGGAGAGGGTGCAGGCCTGGCTGAGAGACAGCCCCCTCCATGCACAAATTTTGTGCACCAGGCCTCTAATGTACATATACTAAAAGGGTAATATGCAAACTGACCCTAAGGGCAGAATGACCAGAAACAGCAGGTTGCTATTATGCGCACTGACCACCAGAGGCAGATGCTCAACACAGAAGCCATCCCCTAATGATCAGTGTGCTCTCATAGGGGGATCTCCACTCAGCACAAGTTGGGCTGATGGCTGTGAGCACAGCAGTGTGGCTGGAGCTTTCCCCCCCTCATTGGCAGTGCTAAGGATGTCCAACTGATGGCTTAGGCCTGCTTCCCTGGGGAACAGGGCTAAGCTGGCAGGTTGACATCCCCCAAGGGGTCCTGTACTGCAAGAAGATATAGACCGGGCTGAGGGGGACCCCCCCATTCAGAGTGCACAAATTTTCATGCACCAGACCTATTTTTATATAGTAATATAAAAAAAATATATATAAATAGGTGAAAAACTGTCATTCTCCAGAACATTATCCCAATCCATTGAGATTCTGCTTCCTGGCAATTATTGACAGTTTGGCTCAAATAAACTCACAAAAATTCTATACAGGTTTGAATGTTTTTATATTAACATTACTTGGCAAAGTCAGCAGGATTCTCAAGAAGCTCACCCAGGACTATCCTGTAGTCACTGTGCTAGGATCCAGCAAGAGGCCTATTGAGCCCACTGGTTCCCTGCCCATTGGGTGAACTTGGGTGAACTGTCTCTTGGATCTAGGACCTCCCCTTGCTTTTGGTCTAACTGTATTTAAGCTGTGTTTTAAAATCCACGAGTTGGAACTAAGGTTAAGGGTTGACAGAATGTAGGCTAAGGGGTAAAAAATAGATAGTTTTGATTTTGCCTTTTTAATTGGAATTGCTTTCTGAGAGATAGGGCCAAAAAAAACCTTTCCTCTATAAATGAGAGCTGAACTCATTCAGCTCCAAATATAAAGGGGCACATCCTCCCTCCAATCTAATTCTCATGTGTTCTGAAATGACTAAGAATCTTTGTGGAGGTGTCAGAAATACAGGAGCCCCAAATGCAGGAACTTCACATAGAGAAGTTCCTATTCAACTGTAATTAACTAACTGGCTTATTCAGGGGGCCATCATAAGGTTTTGTCTGCCTGGGCCCTGAATCCTTTCAGCTGTTTTAGACAGCCAGGAGAAAAACTGAGGTCACCCACTACATAATATATCTAGAAAATTTGCTCATACTACAGATATCCAAAAATAAAATAAATTAACAGGAAATTGTGCCTATAAGGCTAGAAGCTCCCAAACCCCAGCCCTCATTTAATACTCCTAATAGGAAGCTTTTACTTGTAAGTGCTTTACAGAAATGGGGAGATTTAACTAGAAAACAACAACTTAGAAATGGCCAAATTGCAGTTGTCTTTGGGTGCCTACCTTAATGTTTTGTATGCAGAAATTAGAAAAATGCTAGCTCTGAAAATAAACAGAATGACTATATGAGAAGCAGATCTTGATTTGGAAATTAAAGGTTTGTAAGGGGGAATATAGAAAAAAATTCTTCCAAAAAAAAGAGATGGATATTAGTGAGAAATTTTAGAGACTGTCTCAGAACTATTTTGAAATTAATAAATGCCTACACCCCATTTCTCTCCCCCTTCCTTTCTGAGCTTCCTTGTCTGGACTTGACCTTTCCTCACCCTCCTTCCTTACATCTCTTCTACTACCACTGACAAATAAAATTAAGAATAGGAATTCCAACAGCTCCCTTTGGAAAAAAGCTGATATCAGCTAGAGAGAAACCAGCAATTGTTCCTGACTTTACCCTGGATCCTAATGGATTCACAAAAATTTTACTGTTAGAACATGTCATTCTGGATATTCTGACCTATTCCAATTAGTACACTTACTGGTTCCTGAGAGCAAGGCAACAGAATTATTGTGAAACTTTAGAAGAATCTTTTCCTGCAAAAATCCAAGATATCATAAGAAAGACTAGTGACCCAGTGCACAGATTTGTACACATTGAAAGGAAATTAATTAGAAGGACGACAGTAGGGCAGGACTGGGTGAGATGGACCGGACATACCCTGGAGCCAAACTCCTGTGGTCCTTCCCTGGCATCTGCAGAGTGAGCGGAGTTTCTCCATTAGGTGGGATCCCTCAGCCTGGCATGTGTAGATTGGCCTGAAACTGGCTCTTTGACATTCCCTGAGACGTCCTAGAGTGTGAGAGGGCACTCTGCAAAGTTGCTATTGTACAGGGTGTAGAACACAAACTCAATTGTGCAGTAAATGCAATTCAGGACCTACAGTGCCCCAGCAACAACATAACCAATGGCTGAAGGTGGAATCATGCAGTCCTGCAAGGAATCAGGCTCTCTCCTCTCTGGTTTCAGGGTGCGTCATCCAAGAACCACTACTGCCAAGTTACTATAGCTCAGCAGCTTCTGTGTTGAGCATCTGGTGGTCAGCGTGCAATATAGCAATAGGTTGGAAGGTCAGATACTTAGCATATTAGCTATATATATATACTAAAGGCCCAGTTCCTAAAAATTTGTGCACTTGTGGACATCACTCAGTTTGGCCTGTACCTTCTGGCAGTCTGGAAGGCATTGGGGAATGTCCACCTGCCATCTTAGGCCTGATGCCTGGGGGATAGGTCCTAAGCTGGCAGTCAGACAGCCTTCTGACAGCCTAGGAGGCCTTAGGGAAGTGGTGCTCAACCTTTCTAATGCTGTGATGCTTTAATACAGTTCCTCAAGTTGTGGTGACCCTCAACCATAAAATTATTTTTGTAACTACTTAATAACTGTAATTTTGCTACTGCTATGAATCGTAATGTAAATATCTGAGCTGAAACTGGTTTGGCTCAGTGGATAGAGGATTGTCCTATGGACTGAAAGGTCCCAGGTTTGATTCTTGTCAAGGCATGCAGGAGGCAGCTGATTGATATCTCTCTCTCATTGATGTTTCTAACTCTCTATCCCTCTCCCTTTCTCTCTGTAAAAAATCCATAAAATATATTTTTAAAAAATATCTGTGTTTTCCAATGATCTTAGGCAACCCTGCTAGCAGTTCCCAATCTATGGGTTTTGACACAGATATTTACATTGCAATTCATTAACAGTAACAAACTTACAATTTTGAAGTAGCAATGAAAATAATTTTATGGTTGGGGATCACCACAACATGAGAAACTGAATTAAAGTGTTGCAGCATTAGAAAGGTTGAGAACCACTGCCTTAGGGGATGTCTGACACATGGGGAGAAGGTCTAAGCCATTAGTCCAAAATCCTTAGCGCTGCTGCAGGGGCTGGAGAGGATCCTGCCACTACTGCTATGCTAGCCAGCCATGAGCCATCTTCTGGCTGAGCAGCGATCCCCTCTGGGAGTGCACTGACCACCAGGGATCAGCTCCTGGATTGTGTGTCTGCCCCCTGAAGGTCAGTACACATCACAGCAACCAGTCATTCCAGGTTGTTCTGCTGTTAGAGTCAATTTGCATATTACCCTTTTATTACATAGAATAATAGAGGCCTACCCATACAAAGAGCAGCAGCCCTGTAAGCAAATTTCCCTTGTTCAAGGAGTGGCACCATCACAAGTAGCCCATCCTATCTGAGAAACAGCAGCAGCACACAGCTAGCTCCCATCTAAAGAACAGCATCCATGCCAGCAGACTGCCCCTGTCTGAGGAGCAGCAGCCACATGAGCAGCTGGCCCCTGTCCAAGGAGCAGTGGACACAAGCAACCCATCTCTATCCGAAGACCAGCAATCTCATAATCAGCACACTCCCGTTCAAGGAACAGCAGCTATACGAGCAGTGTCCTCCAACAGTCAGAGGAGGCACCACTGCTGTGAACAGCACCCACCACAGGAGCCACTGCCAGTTGAGAAGTAGCTGCTAGTATAACTGCCCAAGGAGCAACTGCAGCCAGAGAAATTACTGCCACCCAAGGAGCAGCTCCTGCACAGCTCAACATCTAGATGAGTCGATAAGACAAAAAATGGGCAGATAAAGATACCCCCAAAGGAAAGAAAAGGAAGAATTGCCAGAAAAGCAGCTAAGTGAAACAAAGGCGTGCAATATGTCAGAAAAAGAATTTTCAGACTAAGGGTCATAGAGTTCATAAACCCTATGGAAGAAAAAATCAGAATCAAGAAGAAATGGATGAAAAATCAGCAACTTATGTAAGAATTAAGAAGAAATGAAGAGTGATATAACTAGTATAAAACACCATGGAAAGTTTCAACAGTAGACTAGGAGAAGCAGAGGACCAAATTAGCTAACTAGAAGACAGGGAAGCAAAACACAGCCAAACTGAATTGCAACAGGAGAAAAAAAATAAAAGACAGGAGGAGAGCCTAAGGGGGCTATGGGACAACATGAAATGAAGCAACATACAAATAATAGGGATACCAAAACAACAGAAAGAGGTTAAAGAACTATTTGAAGAAATAATGTCAGAAAACTTCCCTGATGTGGCAAAGAAAATAGTCACACAAGCACAGAGAGTCCCAGATAGGATGAACCCAAAAACACCCACACCAAGACACATCATAATTATGATGACAAATATTCAGGACAAAGAGAGAATATTAAAGGCTGTAAAAGAGAGACAGAAAGTTACATACAAGGGATCTCCCATTAGATTATCAAATAATTTGTAAACAGAAAGATATCAGGCCAGAAAAGAATAGAAGGAAATTTACAAAGTGATGCAAACCAAGGAACTGAATCCAAAAATACTCCATCCAGCAAGGTTATTATAAAAAATTGAAGGGGAAATAAGGAGCTTCACAGACAAAAAAATGCTAAGTGAGTTTATCACTACCAAGCTAGCAATGCAAGAATGCTAAAGAGACTGGTGTAAAAAGAAGAAATAAAAGGCCAAGAAGGAACACAAACACAAAAAATTAAAATGGCTACAAAAAAGGACCTTTCAATAATAACTTTAAAAATAAACAGACTAAATGCTCCAATCAAAAGACAAAGAGTGGCTGAATAGATAAAAAACAACAACCCATATATATGCTGTCTACAAGAGACCAACCTCAGAAAAAGGAACTCATATAGACTGAAAGTGAAGAGATGGAAAACATCTTTTAGAAAAATGGAAATGAAAAAAAAAGCTGTAGTAGCAGTACTTATTTCTGACAAAATAGACCTTAAAGTAAAGTCTGTAACAAGAGGTAAGGAAGACCACTTCGTAATAATAAAGGGATTGATACAAGAAGAGGATATAACCCTGATAAACATATATGCACCCAATTCAGGAGCAACCAAATACACAAAATACTCCTAGAAGATATCAAAGGAGAGATTGACAACAATACAAACATAGTAAGGGATTTTAATACACCACTGACATCACTGGATAAATCCTCTGAGCAAAAAATTAGAAAAGAAACAGTAATTCTAAATGATTCACTAGATCATATAGACCTAATTGACATCTTCAGAGCAATTCATCCCAAAGTCACGGAATATACATTCTACTCAAGTGAAGTGCACATGGGACATTTTCAAAAATAGACCACATATTGGGTCACAAACAAAGTCTCCCCAAATTCAAAAAGATTGAAATCATACCAAGCATCTTTTCAGACCATAATGGCATAATATTAGAAATAAACTACAAAAAAACATTCCAAAAAATTCAAACACTTGGAAGCTGAATAGCATGCTATTAAACAATGATTGGGTTATCAATGAGATCAAAGAAGTTAAAAATATCTTGGAGACTAATGACAATAAAAACATAACAATGAAAATACTATGGGACACAATGAAAGCTGTCCTCAAAGAAAAGTTTATAGTTCTACAGGCCTATTTAAAAAAAAACAAGAAAAAATGCTAATAAATAATCTAACATAACAACTCAAAGAATTAGAAAGAAAGAAACAAGAAAAGCCCACCATGAGCAGAAGGAAGGAAATGATAAAGATCAGAGCAGAAATGAATGACAAAGACAAAAAAAGCAATACAAAAGATCAATGAATGCAAGAGCTGGTTCTTTGAAAGGATAAACAAGATTGATGGACCTCTAGCCAGGCTCACCAAGAAGCAAAAAGAGAGAACCCAAATAAACAAAATAAGAAATGAAAGAGGAGAAATAACAACAGACGCCATAGAAATACAAGGATCATTAAAAAATACTATGAACAACTCTATTCCAACAAATTGGACAACCTGCAAGAAATGGACACATTCCAAGAAAAATACAACCTTCTAAAATCTACTAAGAAAGATTCTAAAAATCTCAATAGGCTGATAACTATGGAAGAAATTGAAACAGTCATCAAAAAACTTCCAGCAAATAAAAACCTGGGGGCAGATGGCTTCACAGGAGAGTTTTACAAAACATTCAAGGAAGAATTAAAGCCTATCCTCCTCAGACTATTCAAAAATATCCAAGAAGAAGGAACACTTCCAAACACCTTCTAAGAAGCCAGGATCACCCTAACACCAAAACCAGATAAAGACAACACAATGAAAGAGAATTGCAGGCAAATATCTCTCATGAATATAGATGCCAAAATCCTCAACAAAATTCTAGCAAATCGGATCAAGCAGTACATCAAAAAGATCATACAACATGACCAAGTAGGATTTATCCCAGGAATGCAAGGATGGCACAATATACACAAATCAATAGACGTGATACATCACATAAACAAACTGAGAGATAAAAATCACATGGTCATATCAATTGTTGCAGAAAAAGCATTTGACAAAATCCAACACCCTTTTTGATAAAAACTCACAGCAAGGAGGGAATAGAAGGATCATACCTCAACATCATAAAAGCTATATATGATAAACCTACAGCTAACATCATACTCAATGGGCAAAAACTAAAACCATTTCCCCTAAGAACAGGAACAAGACAGGGATGCCCACTCTCACCATTCCTGTTCTACATAGTATTGGAAGTATTAGCCATTGCAATTAGACAAGAAGAAATAAAAGACATCCAAATTGGAAAAAAAGAAGTAAAGCTGTCCTTATTTGCAGATGATATGTACATAAAAACCCAAAGGACTCTATCCAAAAACTAATTGACTTAATAAATGAATTTGTCAATATAGCAGGATACAAAATTAATGCCAAGAAATCTATGGCATTTCTATACACTAATAGTGAAATTACAGAAAGAGAGACTAAAAGCAATCCAATTTACCATCGCACCTATTCCTAAGATACCTAGGAATAAACCTAATTAAGGAGGTAAAAGACCTATACGCAGAAAACTACAGGACACTGAAAAAAGAGATAGAAGACGTAAACAGATGGAAGAGCATACCATGCTCATATATTGAGAGAATAAACATCATTAAAATGTCCATACTACCCAAAGCAATCTATAGCCAACAACATATTTCACAGACCTAGAAAGAACTCTCCAAAGATTCATCTGGAACAAAAGACCTCGAATAGCTATAGCAATCCTAAGAAAGAAGAATAAAGTAGGTGGGATCTCAATACCATATTTCCAGCTATACTACAAAGCAACTGTTCTCAAAACAGCCTGGTACTGGCACAAGAACAGACACATAGCCCAATGGAATAGAATAGAGAACCCAGATATCCACCCAAACCACTATGCTCAATTAATATTTGACAAAGGAGGCATGAACATACAATGGAGTTAAGACAGGCTCTTCAATAATGGTGTTGGGAAAATTGGACAGATACATGCAAAAAAATGAAACTATATCACCAATTTACACCATATATGAAAATAAATTCCAAATGGATACAGGACTTAAACATAAGACATGAAACCATAAAAATACTAGAGGAATCCACAGGCAGCACAATCTGACGTATGCTGAAAGAATTTCTTCACTGATACTGCTCCAAGGGCAAGGGAAGCTAAAGAGAAAATAAACAAATGGGACTACATCAAAATAAAAAGCTTTTACACCACAAAAGAAACCATCAACAAAACAACAAGAAAGCCCACTCTATGGGAGAAAATATTTGTAAATGTTATCACTGATAAAAGCTTAATCTCCAACATCTACAGACAACTTATACAATTAATAAAAGGAAGATAAATGATCCAATAAAAAAATGTGCAACAGACCTAAATAGAATCTTTTCAAAAGATTACAGAAGTCCAAGAGACACATGAAAACATGCTCAAAGTCACTAATTATACGAGAGATGCAAATCAAAACAACAATGTGTTGTCATCTCACACCTTAGAGAATGGCTATCATCAACAAATCAACAAGTGCAAAGTGTTGGAGAGGAATCTGCGTGCATTGCTGGTGGGAATGCCAACTGGGGTAGCCACTGTGGAGAACAGTATGGAGTTTCCTCAAAAAACTAAAAATGGAACTCCCATTTGACCCAGTAATCCCACTCTTAGGAATATATCCTAAGAAACTAGAAACACCAATCAGAAAGGATTTATGCACCCCTATGTTCATACCTGCACAATCTACAATAGCTAAAATTTGGAAACAGCCTAGCTGCCCATCAGCAGATGAATGGATCAGAAAACTATAGTACATCTACAGAATGGAATTCTATGCTGCCATAAAAAAGAAGGAATTCTTACCATTTGCAGCAAGCTGGATGGAACTGGAGAGCATTATGCTAAGTGAAATAAGCCAGTTAATGAAGGAGAAACACCACATGATCTCACTCATTTGTGGATAATAAAGAACATTATAAACTGATAAACAACAGGCAGTAAAGCATCAAACAGACTGTAAAATTACAGCAGGAAAGTTAGGGAGAGGTGGGGTAAATAAGAGATCAAAAGACTTGTATGCATGAATATAAGCATAACCAATGAACACAAGAGACACTGAGGGGTGAGGGTATGCCTGGGAGGGGGGGCAATGGGAAGATATGTATACATGTAATATATTACTAAAAAAGAAATAGAAAAAAAGTGTAAAAAATGTGAATAACTCAATAAATAATACCTTTTAAAAATATAGGTTCATTTGTTGATAGATATGTGTATATTACCATTTTAATGTTCATATTTCTTCTTCTTCTATCTTTGTCTTTTGCCTCTTCTTAAAAAATATCTCTCAAGATTTCATGTAATACTGGTTTAGTGGTGATAAACTCTTTTAGCTTTTTCTCATCTGTGAAGCTCTTTATCTGACCTTATATTCTAAATGATAGCTTTGCTAGGTAGAGTAATCTTGGTTGTAGGTCCTTGCTATTCATCAGTTTGAATATTTCTTGCCACTTTATTCTGGCCTGCAAAGTTTCTGTTGAGAAATTAGCTGACAGTCATATCATTGCTACATTGTAGGTAATAATTGCTTTTCTCTAGCTCCTTTTACGAATCTCTCTGTCTTTGATATTTGGCATTTTATTTATTTATTTATTTATTTATTTATTTCCCAATAAAATTTAAGTGTACTGGACAAAAAGCTGTTTCTAAAGTATTAATTAAAATTTCTATTGATAGCTCATGCCATATTAAAATTGTTTAATATGCAATGAACATAAACCAGGGATAATTGTGTGCAAACAATTAAAATTTAAAATTTATCAAGATTGCATTAAAAATTTTACCAAATTCTTCATTAACCAAAAAAGGGGATGGGGAGAGAGTAGGATAATACCATGTAAGGAAAAATATTTGGTAAGTAAATTACATCTAGAAAATTTTCATTTTAGAAAATTAATTTTCATTTGCAATACTAACAGCAAGACATCCATGAAAAACACACATGTTGTCAAAATAAGCCAAAGGAAAAGTGGGTAGGCAAAAATAAAAAGGACCCCAAGTCAATTTTATAGAAAAGATTTCTTTATTAACTCTTGGTCGAGAATATGTTTATATACTTTCAGAAAACAACTCCAAGACCAAGTGGACTCCTGCAACAGAGAAGAATGACAGATCTGCTCCAACCACGAAGACAAGAGGAGACACAGCCCAGAGATGAAAGATGCTGATGACGCCTTGCCATGCGAGCAGTCAGCAGCTGTGCATCACCACAGGGTGCCTAGGACCAAACCAGAGAGGTTCGGACCAGCATTGCCACCATTTGTCCACTATTTAGATACCATTGATGACATGTACGCATAAGGAACTGTTTGACATTGAAACTGGGACTCAAAGCTATTGGACATTGAAATTGGGACTCAAACGTTTTTTTTTCTCTTGTGGGTTTATTTCTAGCCTACAGGGGCAAGATGTTTTTAAAGACAAAAATTGGGGTGGGAAGCAGACGCAGAGTCAAAGAAGCAATGAAAAGACTGTTGTGCTATAGTGGGAAGGCAGCAGAAGTTGAGGAGGGGGGGCCAGTAGGAGATCAACTGAAGGACTTTATGCATGTGTGTAGGCATAGCCAGTGAATACAGGGCATTGGAGGGGGCTGAGTGAGGAGATGGGTGGTGGCATGTACTGGGGGGTGGGGAGAGTTGGGCAGGGCAATAGGGAAAAAATAAAAATAAAATAAATTTTTAAAAATAGATACTTGGCATTTTAATTTTATGTCTCTTGGTGTGATCCTTTGTGGGTTCTTCTTGTTTGGGACTCTCTGTACTTTCTATTTCTTTCACCAAGAAGGGGAAGTTTTCTGTCATTATTTCTTCAAATAGGTTTTCAATATCTTGCTCTTTCTATTATCCTTATGGTTCCCCAGAATGTGAATATTGGTACACTTAAAGCGTGGTGCTGTAAAAAGAAGGAATTCTTACCATTTGTAACAGCATGGATGAAACTGGAGAGCATTATGTCTAGTGAAATAAGCCAATCAGTGAAAGATAAATACCACATGATCTCACTCATTTGTGGAATATAAACAACATTATATAATGTTGAACAAAAATAGATGCCAAGAAGCATCAAATAGATTGTCAAAGTACAGCTGGAAGGCAGGGAAGGGTTGCGGGGGACAGGTAAGAGATCAACCAAAGGACTTGTATGCATGCATATAATCACAATAGATGCAAGACACTGGGTGGTGGGGGTTAGGGCAAGTGCTGGGGAGAGTAGAGGAGGCTGGGGGGGAGGTCAATGTGGGAGGAAAAGGAGACATATATACTACTAATTGTAATACATTAAAAAATAAAATTTATACAAATTGGCCAACTATATGAACATTTCTAGCTAGCCACTAATACAAATACATAATCACCTTTTTTCTTTTTTATAGGAACCAAAGGCCTGGTGCACAAATTTCATGCACAGGAGGGGGTTCTCTTCAGCCCAGCCTGCACTCTCTCCAACTCGGGCCTCCTCAGAGATGTTCAACTGCTGGTTTAACTCCAATCCTGGGGATCGGGCCTAAATTAGCAGTAAGACATTCCTCTCACTATCAGGGACTACTGGCTCCTAAATGCTTACTTTCCTGCCTGCCTGACACCCCTAACTGTGCCCCCTGCCAGACTGATCACCCCTACTAGCCTCTGCCTGCTGTCCTGATTGCCCCTTACTGCCCCCCCTGCCAACTTAGTTGCCCCCAACTGATCCCCCCCCATCCAGGTGGTCTGGTCACCATCCCCATCCTCCTTCTCTCCCCCTCCTCTGCTTCCCCGCTGCCAGCCTGGTCACCCCACGCAGCCTGCTCTTCAGTCATTTAGTCATCCCTCATTAACCTCCCTGTCGTCTTGGTCACCCCACACAGCCTGCTGTTCTGTCATCCTGGTTGTTTCAGTTGTGATGGCCCCTGGCTTTTTATATATTAGGAATAACACATTCATACATGACAGATGATTGCGGCCAAAAAAAAAAAAATCAGAGGTATTAAAAATATTCTCAAGTTTTAAAGATGGTGTGTAATAAATTTAACAACATTCTGTATGAATAAAAATCCCTGATTTAATTCCATAATTTTTATTTCAGAAGCATGTTTAGTTTTAATGTTTAATATGGTAGTGAAGACATGAGGAGGATGGGTAGGGGCTGGAGGTGGGGAGAAAAGGGAGAAAGGGGAGATATTTGTTACTATCAATAATAAAAAGTTCATTTACAAAAATAGATATTGGTATTATATACATTGGCTTATTAATAATTAAAGCATTTTGTATACACTTAATGTCAGTGTGGACAGAAGAAACTTTTAGTATTGATTATTTCTTATGAATTTTAAACTTTCAAAGTCTTTCAACATAAAAAAAATGAGCTGCATACACTTAAGTATTTTCTTATAAAACACAATCTTTCTTTTTAAAAAAAGTAATGATGATTTGTCTTTGTAGTTCCTAGGAATAATTTCTGTCTTATTTTCCACATAGCATAAAATATATTCTTATACAGGCTTTCATTAAGATCTAGAATTTCTTAAACAATATTACCAATTAAACATATCAATTCCACCGAGACCGGTTTGGCTCAGTGGATAGAGCATTGGCCTGCGGACTGGAGGGTCCCAGGTTTGATTCCGGTTGGGGGCATGTACCTTGCTTGCGGGCACATCTCCAGTGTGGGGCGTGCAGGAGGCGGCTGATCGATGTCTCTCTCTCATCGATGTTTCTAATTCTCTATCCCTCTCCCTTCCTCTCTGTAAAAAATCAATAAAATATATTAAAAACAAACAAACAACAAAAAGAAAAACATATCAATTCCAAATGTAGCAAAGATGAACAATCCTCATTGTGCTCTTTCACCTTTTTGAAGTTGAAATTGCTCCCTTAGGATATTTTTCCATTTCAAGTTGAAGTAGATTTTTAGGATTTTATCAGTGGTTTCAGTATGTGACTTTATTTTTTTAAAAATATATTCTTATTGATTTCGTAGAGGAAAACAGATGGAGTGAAAGAAACATCAATGATGAAAGAGATCATTGATCAACTGCCTCCTGCATGACCCCTACTGGGTATCAAGCTGGCAAACCAGGCATACACCCTTGACTCTAATCAAACCCAGGACCTTTCTGTCCACAGGCCAATATTCTATCCACTGAGCCAAACCAACTAGGGCTCATTATATGGCATCAAAAAGGATTTTGAATTCTTCCATAGTTCACATTTTTTTATTGAGAAGTTTTCAGAAATTACATAGTTTAAGAATATGTGAATAACCAAATGTTCTTTAGTCTTTCAATGTAATTATCCTATATAATAAAATAGTAATATGCAAATTGACAGCACCTTGCTACACCCAAGCCACGCCCACCCGCCTCTCCCACCAGCCAATCAGACCAAGTATGCAAATTAACCCAACCAAGATGGCTACAGCCACAGAGAAACAGAAGGGAGACTTGGGTTGTCCCTGGCGATAGAGGAAGATAAGCTTTCTGCACACCCTGGCCATCCAGGCCTCCACTTAAGGCAAAGAAGTTTCCATGGTTGCTGCCACAGAGTGAGCAGAAAGCTTGGCTCCACTCCAGGCTACAGTTTCAAAATTGTAGAAGATAAATAAATTACAGATACCAGGGCCTCCTCTTGGGTCACCCAGGGGTGTGGCCAGCCTGCAAACCACCACAGGTCCCTCACCCAGGCCACCCATGCCCCAAGGGAACACCCATCCTGATCCAGGACACCCTTCAGGAAAAACCAGCTGGCCCCCACCCATTCACCAGGACTCTATCCTATCTAATAAATGAGTAATATGCAGATTTACCATCACTCCAACACACAAGATGACTGCCCCCATGTGGTCAAAAGATTCTGCCCCCATGTGAACACATGATCGCCATCACCAGATGACCAGTAGGGGAGGACAATTGGCAGGGACCAGGCCTGCAAGGGAAGGCAGTTGGGGGTGATCAAGCCTGCAGAGGAGGGCAATAAGGGGTGACCAGGCCAGCAGAGGAGGGAAGTTGAGGGTGCAGTTGGGGGTGACCCAGGCCTTCAGAGGAGGATAGTTAGGTGTGACCAGGCCCACAGGGGAGGGCAGTTAGGGGCAAACAGGCTGGCAGGGGAACAGTTAGGCAGGCATCAATCAAACTGTCAGGGAATGGTTAGAGGGTGATCAGACTGGCAGGCAGAAGCGGTTAGGGGCAATCAGGAGGCAGGCAGGCAAGCAGTTGTGAGCTAACAGTCCTGGAATGTGAGAGGGATGTCCCAGATTGGAGAGGGAGTGGGCTGGGCTGACAGACACACACCCCCTGCACAAATTTCATGCACTGGGCCTCTAGTCATAAATAAACACTATATACTAGAACCAAAGTAAGATTATTTTCTTGTTCCTACAATCCATTTAATATATTTTTCAGATTTGATTTTAATTAGTGACTTTACTAGAGGCAACACGTCTACACAGCAGTCAAGTGAGATGTATTGTTCTTCTTCCCATGAAAATATTAGTAAGCACAGGAAGGTAATCTACCACCACTATACAATTTTCTATCCTCACCAAATAAGCTACAAGTATACTTATATTTATCTTTTTCCAGAGAGTTAAAGGTACATTCAATCTCACATTCCTGCTGAGTAAAACTTGTACTGTTTTTTTGTTTTGTTTTGTTTTTTATTTTTATTTTTCGTTATGGCAGCTTGAGCAGAGCAATACCTTCACTTTATTTCTCATCTAAATACATTTTTAATATTTAATTTCACATATCTATTTTTTTCTTATTTTTTTAATCGTTTAAATTATTACAAATAGTAGTAGTACATATGTCTTCTTTTTTTTTCCCCATTGACCACCCCCGGGTGAGAGGGTTAGGCCCCTGCAAGGTTGGGAGGGTGAGGGTCATTGCCCCACCTCTGCTGCCCTCACCTCCACCCTCCAAGTGTCTGTATCCATTGGTTATGTTTATACACATGCATACAAGTCCTTCGGTTGATCTCTTACAGGCCCTCTCCCCTACCTCTCCGGCCTTCTCGCTGTAGTTTGACAGTCTGTTCAATGCTCCTTTGCCTCTGTATCAATTTCTCCCTGATTCTTTTCTTTAAAAAAGCTTCCCTCTGCAGACTAGAAATAAACGTATAAGAACAAAAAATGTTTGAGTCCCAATTTCAATGTCCAACAGTTCTGAGTCCCAGTTACAATGTAAAACAGTTCCTTATTTGTACACATCAGCAATGGTATCTGGATAGTAGACAAATGGTGGCAATGCAGGTCTGACCCTCAATGGTTTGGTCCTAAGTAACCTGTAGCAACATACAACTGCTGACTGTACAAATGGCAAGGCATCATCAGCATCTTCCATCTCTGGACTGTTTCTCCTCTTGTCTTCATGGTTGGAGCAGACCTGTCAATTCCTCTCTGTTGTAGGAGTCCAGTTGGTCTTGAAGTTGTTTTCTGAAAGTATATAAACATATTCTCCACCAAAAGTTTATAAAGGAGTCTTTTCTATAAAATTGACTTAGGATCCCTTTTATTTTTGCCCAAACGTTTTTCCTTGGCTTATATAAAGTTAAAAAATCATGTGAGATGTATTGTGCTTCTTCCTGTGAAAATATTAGTAAACATACCATGTGTGTTTTTCATGGGTGTCTTGCTGTTAGCATTACAAATGAAAATAATTTTCTAAAGTAAAAATTTTCTAGATGTAATTTACTTAAAGGATATTTTTTCTTACATGATATTACCCTATTATCCCCCTTTTTTTTATTAATGAAGGCTTTTGTAAATTTCTTAATGCAATCTTGATAACTTTAAATTTTATTTTTTTGCACAAAAATATGTGCTTTAGGTTCATTGAATGTTAAGCAATTTTACCATGTGATGAACTACCAATAGAAATTTTATTTAGTACTTTAGGAACAGCTTTTGGTCCAGTACAATTAAATTTTCTTGAATATTCACTTATTTCAATTAGCAAAATTAAATTAATCTGAAAACTTGATTACCATATTTTCCGGCGTATAAGATGACTGGCTGTATAAGAAGACCCCCAACTTTTCCAGTTAAAATATAGAGTTTGGATATACCAACCCTATAAGAGGACTCCAGAATTTTGAGATTTTTTTGGATTAAAAAGTAGTCTTATATATATACCAGAAAATATAGCACTCTTTTACTGTCAAATTTAATACTCTACCAAAAATCTTAGATTACCCTATAAATATTAGTGGAAATGATTATTTGCATTCTTGAGTAGGCCCTGAGCATTCCTGGTGCTAGGCTGGTTATAGATATAGGGCAGCTGCTGTCAGCCAAGTCTCTATCTGTTACCTGGGTCCTGATCTGTGTTGGGCGTGGGAAGCAAAGCAGCCATGGGGACAGGAGACCTCCCTCAGAAGGGGTGAGAGGGTTAGGCCCCTGCAAGGTTGGGAGGGTGAGGGTCATTGCCCCACCTCTGCTGACCCCCAAGTTCTCTCCTGATGGCCCCTCTGCGACCGTGGTAGTTCCTTCCTTTAGGTTGTTCCTTCCCTGAGGAATCTTACCCGTTTCTGGCAAACCAGTCATCCACCAGGGCCAAGCAGGATGTTGTGAGGTTCAGTTCTGTCTCCTTGGTAGCCTATGCCGCTGTAGCCTCCACATCCAGCACTTGCCTTGGGATCCCCTCGCCTGTTAGTGGGGCCCCGGAACTGATCACATAACTTGGGGAACTCAGGTTCCTTCTCCAAGGAGGGCCCAGCTCACACCATTGGTGAGAGACAGATCCATTATACCAGCCACATAGAGGCTTCAATCTCAGCATGAATAGAAAGCTCAGGCAACAGCTGAGGACAATTGGATTGTGGGAAGAGGGTCCCTCTTGGCAAAAAGGTAAGAGGGGCCAGTATAGAATGCTCAAGTGCCTTTCCTGTGCCTTAATTCCTTCTGCAAGGTATTAAATCCTTTCATGTCTTTTTTAAATTGTTGCCAAACATTCAAAGAAGTAGTTAGTAAATTTGTTTGGGATAATTGTACAATATGCTGTTGTGAAATATCAAGAATTATACTGACATTGTAGAATAATATCGTGTAAGGATATTCTTTGCTCTAGGCCAAGGCAATTCAATTTCAAACTGGCTGTCAATTTCTTTTTGTAACTTTATCTAAACTTTATCAGAGAGGCAAAAATACAATTTACTTTAGTTCAAGAGGTCAAATATATTGACTTTCAATTACAATCTTTATGACATTTGAAGGAAACTTCTCTTTATTTCCTTCCAAAATGATTTTCAGGCTACAAAGAGTTTCATTTAAAAATCTTTGTCCCATGAAACAATTTCTCTTAAGGTTTTGGTGACCACTAGTATGGATTAGATTTAATATTTAATTTTTTCCTTATAATTTATTTTATTTTTATTTTTTACATGTGTCCTTATCCTCCCATAACCCCCCACCCTCTAATCATGCCCTACCCCAACCCCCATTGTCTGTGTCCATTGATTAGGCTCATGTACATGCATGCCAGTACCTCTGTTGATCTCTCTCCCTTAC
Source organism: Lasiurus cinereus (assembly GCA_011751065.1). Lineage (NCBI taxonomy): Eukaryota > Metazoa > Chordata > Mammalia > Chiroptera > Vespertilionidae > Lasiurus > Lasiurus cinereus. The sequence continues at coordinate 1,955,531 of JAAGEH010000012.1, forward strand.
TCCCATCGAGCCCCACCTTCTCTGAGGTTTCATGTTCTGATCGACATTTCTCAGTCTCTGGATCTGTTCTTGTTCATCAGTCTATGCTATTCATTATATTCCACAAATGAGTCAGATCATGTGATATTTATGTTTCTCTGCCTGGCTTATTTTACTAAGCATAATGCTTTCCATCTCCATCCATGTTGTTGCAAATGGTAGGAACTCCTTTTTTACTGCAGCATAGTATTCCATTTTGGAGATGTACCACAGTTTTTTAATCCACTCATCTGCTGATGGGCACTTAAGCTCTATCTAAGTCTTAGCTATAGTGAATTGTGCTGCTATGAACATATGGGTGCATATATCCTTTCTGATCTGTGTTTCTAGTTTCTTAGGATATATTCCAAGAAGTGGGATTATTGGGTCAAATGGGAGTTCTATTTTTAGTTTTTTTGAGGAAACTCCATACTGTTCTCCACAGTGGCTGCACCAGTCTGCATTCCCACCAGCAGTGCAAAAAAGATCTATTTCTCTGCATCCTGACCAACACTTGTCATTTGTTGAGCTGTTGATGATAGCTATTCTGAAAGGGGTGAAATGGTACCACATTCTTGTTTTGATTTCCATCTCTCTGATTATTAGTGACTTTGAGGCAGCTTTCACATGTCTCTTGGCCTTCCTTCTATCTTCTTTTGAGAAGTGCCTATTTAGATCAGTTGCCCATTTTTTATTGGGTTGTTTATCTTCTTTTTGTGAAGTTGTATGAGTTCTCTGTAAATGTTGGAGATTAAACCTTATCGTTGATATCATTGGCAAACATGTGCTCCCATGGAGTAGCTTTCTTGATGTTTTATTAATGGTTTTCTTTGCTGTGCAAAAGCTTTTTATTTTGATGTAGTCTCATTTGTTTATTTTCTCTTTAGTTTCCATTGCCCTCAGAGCAGTATCAGTGAAGAAGTTCCTTCGGCATATGTCAGAGATTTTGCTGCCTGTGGATTCCTCTAGTATTTTTATGGTTTCCTGTCTTATGTTAAGTCCTTTATTAATTTTGAGTTTATTTTCATGTATGGTGTAAGTTGGTAATTTAGTTTCATTTTTTTTGCATGTATCTTTTTAATTTTCACAACACCATTTGTTGAAGAGACTCTCTGACTCCATTGTATGTTCATGCCTCCTTTGTCAAATATTAATTGAGCATAGTGGTTTGGGTCAATTTCTGCCTTCTTTATTCTATTCCATTGATATATATGTCTGTTCTTGTGCCAGTACCAGGCTGTTTTAAGAACAGTGGCTTTGAAACCTGGTATTGAGATCCCACCTACATTGTTCTTCTTTCTCAGCATGTCTGCAGCTATTCGGAGACATTTTTATTCCAGATAAATTTTTAGAAGTTTTGTTCTAGGTCTGTGAAATATACCATTAGTATTTTAATGGGAATTAAAATAAATTTATAGATTGCTTTTGGTAGTAAGGACATTTTGATGATGTTGATTCCACCAATCCATGAGCATGGTATGTTCTTCCATTTGTTTATGTCTCCCTCTATCTCTTTTTTCAGTTTCCTGTAGTTTTCCATGTATAGGTCTTTTACTTCCTTAGATAAGTTTAATCCAATGTATCACATTAATTTTTTTATGTGCAATGGTTAATGGGATTGTTTTTTTTTAGTCTCTCTTTCTGTAAATTTATTATTGATGTATAGAAATGACACAGATTTCTTGGCATTAAATTTGTATCCTGATACCCTGCTGGATTCACCTATTAAGTCTAATAAATTTTTGATGGAGTCTTTAGGGTGTTCTATGTACAGTATCATCTCATCTGCAAATAAGGACAGCTTTACTTCTTCTTTTCCAATTTGGATGCCTTTTATTTCTTCTTGTTGTCTGATTGCAATGGCTCCTACTTCCAGCACTATGTTGAATAGGATTGGTGAGAGTGAGCATCCCTGTCTTATTCCTGTTCTTAGAAGAAATGGTTTAGTTTTTGCCCATTGAGTATGATGTTGGCTCTGAGTTTGTCATATATAGCTTTTATTATGTTGAGGTATCATCCTTCTTTTCCCACTTGCTGAGAATTTTTATCAAGAGTGGGTGTTGGATTTTGTCAAATACTTTTCTGCATTAATTGATATGATTATGTGATTTTTATCTCTGTTTGTTTATGTGATGTATCATGTTTATTGATTTGTGAATATTGTACCATCCTTGCATCCCCTGGATAAATCCTACTTGGTCATGGTGTCTGACCTTTGTGATGTACTGCTGGATTTGATTTGAGGGATATTGGCCTGAATTCTTTCATTGTGTTATCTTTATCTGGTTTGGATATTAGAGTAATGCTGGCTTCATAGAAGGAGTTTGGAAGTGTTCCTTCCTCCTGAATTTTCTGGAATAGTCTGAGGATGATAGGTTTTAGTTCTTCCTGAATGTTTGGTAAAACTCCCCTGTGAAGCAGCCTGGCCCAGGGCTTTTGTTTGTTGGTAGCTCTTTGATGACTGCTTCAATTTCTTCCATAGTTATCAGAGTATTGCTATTTTCAGAATCTTCCTGAGTGAGTTTTGGCAGGTTGTGTTTTTCTAGGAATGTGTCCATTTCTTTTAGGTTGTGTAATTTGTTAGAGTTTTTCATAGTATTTTTTAACAATCATTTGTATTTCTGTGGGGTCTATTGTTATTTCACTTCTTTCATTTCTGATTTTATTTGGGTCCTCTCTCTTTGATTCTTGGTGAGCCTGGTTAGAGGTTCATCAATCTTGTTTATCCTTTAGAAGAACCAGCTCTTGGTTTTGTTGATCTTTTGTATTATTTTTGTTTTTCGTTTTTTGTTTGTTTTTTATCTCTATGTCATTCATTTCTGTTCTCATCTTTATTACTGTTGCTCTCTTTCTAATTCTTTGAGTTATTGAACTAGATGATTCATTACCATTTTTTTCTTGTTTTTTTTGAGATAGAGGTATAAACTTCTCTCTCAGGACTGTTTTCATTGTGTCCCATAGATTTTGAATTGTTGTGTTTTTATTGTCATTATTCTCCAGGATATTTTTATTTTTTCTTTGATCTCATTGATAACCCAACCATTGTTTAACAGCATGTTATTCAGCTTACAAGTGTTTGAATTTTTTGGAATGTTTTTATTGTAGTTTATTTCTAATATTATGCCATTGTGGTCTGAGAAAATGCTTGAGATGATTTCAATCTTTAATAATTTGGGGAGATTTTCCTTGTGACCCAATATGTGGTCTATTTTTGAATATGTCCAATGTGCACTTGAGAAGAACATATAGTCCATGGCTTTGGGGTGAAATGTTCTGAAGATGTCAATTAAGTCAATCTTATATAGTGAGTTATTTAGAATTGCTGTTTCTTTGCTGATTTTTTTTTGTAGAGGATTTATCCAGTGATGGCAATGGTGTATTAAAGTCCCCTACTATGATTGTATTGTTGTCAATCTATCCCTTAATACCTTCCAGTTTTTTTTTTTTAATGTATTTGGGTACTCCTGAGTTGGGTGCATATATGTTTACCAGAGTTATATCTTCTTGTTGAATTGCTCCCTTTAGTATTATGTAGTGGCCTTCCTTATCTCTTGTTATGGCCTTTACTTGAGACAAGTAATATCAATTATAAACCTAAATAATAATAAAAGGTTAAGGTGATAGCTAGAATCAAGTTTTACTTTGAACAATTTTAGTAGGTTACTTTTTATGTGAGATCCACAAGTAACCTTAAAATATTAAAAAAGTACTGAAAGATTAGGAGAACATGCATATCTTGTAGCAAATGGTATTTGCATGATAATAAAGGCTCTGTTGACTGAAAAATAAATAAATAAATAAATAAAAGCAGCCAGAGAAAAACAATTAATTACCTACAAGGGAACATCCATACAATTGTCAGCTGATTTAACAACAGAAACTATGCAGGCCAGAAGGGAGTGGTCAGAAATATTCAAAGTGACAAGTAGCAAGTACCTATAACCAACATTACTCTACCTGCAGAGCTATCATTCAGAATTGAAGGGCAGATAAAGAGAAGCATGATAAGAAAAAGCTAAAGGATTTCATCAACACCAAACCAGTATTATATGAAATGCTGAAAGGTACTCTTTAAGAAGAGGAAGAGGAAAAGATAAAAATTATGAACAAATACATATCTATCAACAAGTGAATCTAAAAATCAAGTGAATTAAAAATCTGATGAACAGAATAAACTGGTGAATATAATAGAATCAGGGACATAGAAAGGGAGTATACTGACAATTCTCAGGGGGAAAGGGGCAGGAAGATACTGGACAAAAATCTTGCATCTATGAATGGGGACAATGAGGGGGAGGTAAGGGCAGAGGGTAGGGTGGGAACCAGGTGGAGGGGATCTGTGCGGGGGGAAAAAAGAACAATAAAGATTTATTAAATGTAAATAAATAAAAATATAAAGGTAGAGATAACCACACAATGAGCTAGAGTTTGAACATTTCATCGTTTTCCATAAATGTCTGAAATAAGGAGGCTGAGGTAGTTGCAGACCTATTTACTTACCAAATAATTGCAATACTTTCTGAGATGGGTATCCATTCTTTCCCCTTTTAGAGAAATACAGTCACATGAAAATGGCTGAGGAATCTAAGGACAAGATATACTATAACTAGTGAAGCAGGCTGCCTTTTCCCATCATATCAGGTACTTTTCTTAAATTTTTTATCCATTTATATATCTACATAACATTCATCTAAATTAGATTTATATGTAATTTTACCAGGAGAATTATCAAGGAGATATTCCTGAAAGTATTCGCCCAACATTGGTTCATTATAATAGGTATATCTGGAGAAAAATGTAATTACACTAGTAGTATAAGAAAACCAATGTGTGGCTAACAAGGCATTAGTTTTATTACAATAACTGATTATCAAAATATCGTTGTCTACTAGATGGGAAAGATTAGGAGGAACACATTAATTTTTTTATAGCAAATAATGGAGAGGGTCTGGGGAGTCAGATATTGTTTCCATTAAAAAACTATAAGAATTAGACGGAGAATTCAAGATGGCAGCATAGGTAAACACCTACACTGCTGCCTCGCACAACAATTTCAAAACTACAACTAAAAGACAGAACGGACATTATCCAGAACCATAGGAAAGCTGGCTGAGTGGAAATTCTACAACTAGAAGGAAAGAGAGGGGCTCACAGAGACCCAGAGGAGCTGCAAAAAGTTGAGGTACAGAGACACGCATGTGGAGAGAGCGGGTGCCGGAGAACCTGGATGGCTTTCTCTGGCAGGAGGGAGACAGAGACTCTCAAAGGCGTTGAACCCCTTATCCTACAACACTAAACCCCAGATCCAACCGAAACTCATACGGGGGGAGTTTGGACTGTGAAGAGGGAGAAGTGCACGGAAATTTAGGGGAGTCGCAAAAGATCAGAAGTCTGGTGGCGCACACGGCACTGTGCACAGAGGACTGACTGCTGATCGTGCCGCTGGCTTTCTCGTGTGGGCGGGAGAAAGACCCTCCCAACTGAGTCACCTCTAGCTTCACTAAACCCTGGTTTTGGGCAAAACCCTGGGGACCCAGGCTCATGTGGTCCCAGAGCACAGGGGAGCCGGAGAGGCAGCAGTCTAGACACACTGCGAGAGAGCGTGTGCGCCACAGGGACTGCTCCAGTGATTACCCAGTCACGTGAGACTCAGGCACCGTGGAGGGCGGGGCTGACTGGAAGGCAAGGTGGTCCCTTAAGCTCTGAGACTCCACCCATCCCAACTCAACAGAGAGGCTTTTGCGGTTTTGAAAGTCTGGTATCATAAGACTGAATCCAACACAGAAGTTCTCCTGGCATAGTGAAAATGCCCAGACAAGGGAAGAGATCACAAACAAAAGAAATGGAGGAAAACAAACGACTGGATATAGAGTTCAAAACCACACTTATAAGGTTTTTCAAGAATATCCTAGAAAAGTTGGATAAATTTAGCGAGAACCAAGAGGAGATGAAAAAGAACTAACTAGAGATGGAACAGATGCAACTAGAGATGGAACAGATGCAACTAGAAATGACAAAGGACCAACTAGAAATTAGACATACACTGACTGAAATAAAAAATATTATACAGAGACCTAACAGTAGACTAGAGGAAGGCAAGAACCAAGTCAAAAATTTGAAATATAAAGAATCAGAAAACACTCAACTGGAAAAGCAAGAAGAGAGAAGAATCCAAAAATGTGAAGATAATGTAAGGAGCCTCTGGGACAGCTTCAAGCATACCAACATCAGAATTGTGGGGGTGCCAGGGGAAGAGAGAGAGCAAGATACGGAAAACCCATTTAAAGAAATGACTGAAAACTTCCCACATCTGGTAAAAGAAATAGACTTACAAGTCCAGGAAGCACACAGAGCCCCATATAAAGGAGTCCAAAGAGGACTACACCAAGTACATCACAATTAAAATATCAAGAGCAAAAGACAAAGACAGAATATTAAAAGCAGCAAGAGAAAAACAGTTCATTACTTACAAGGGAGCACCCATATGATTGTCAGTTGATTTCTCAACAGAAACGATGCAGGCCAGACAGGAGTGGCAAGAAATATTTAAGGTGATGAATAACAAGAACCTACAACCAAGAATACTCTATTCAGCAAAGCTATCATTCAGAATTGAAGGGCAGATAAAGAGCTTCACAGATAAGAAAAAGCTAAAGGAGTTCATCAACTCCAAACCAGTATTATATGAAATGCTGAAAGGTACTCTTTTAGAAGAGGAAGAAAAAGGTAAAAGATAAAAAAATGATAAATAACAAATACCTATCTATCAACAAGTGAATCTAAAAATCAAGTGAATAAAAAATCTGATGAACAGAATAAACTGGTGAATATAATAGAATCAGGAGCACAGAAAGGGAGTGGACTAATAATTCTCAGGGAAAAAGAGGTGAGGGGTGTACAGGGAGAGACTGGACAAAAATCATACACCTATGGATGAGATCAACGGGATGGAGGTAAGGGTAGAGGGAAGGATGGGAGCCGGGTGGAGGGGGAAAAAGAGAAACAAATGTAATAATCTGAATAATAAAGATTTAATTAAAAAACTATAAGGATTACAATATAAAAATTATCTTATATATTTTTATCAATCATGAACAATTAGATGCTATGAGTACATTTTGAGAAAAATCAAAGAACAAATTTATTACTGTTATTAACAGACCAAAAAAAAATGACTAAACAAATGTTCCTTAGTTCAACATCAATTCATGGGCATATAGCCCTTGTTAATGGTTAGTGATAGATGCGTGCCTTTGATGCCTGTGGCATTTCATCTTTTAAAAGTCTGCTGTAGGCAAAGGCACATATCAGAGGCAGGGATAGATGTCCATTTCTGGTTACGTACCTTTATAAAATGAGAAATCTAAATCCATGAGCTCCTTCTATTAAATTTGACTGCATGTCATTTAACAGATAAGTTAGTAATACCTAACCTTTCTTTCATTGAAATTGAAGATAACCTTTTAGTTGATGTCTTCTAATAGACAATAAAATCTTCTGGTTGTAAGCCATATTCTTTGAAATCTTTATACCTAGGGAATGCACTATAACATAGTTACTAACGTAGCAACCTCTTTAACTTAATAGGTCCTTCATTGATTTAAGAGAGAGCAAGGAACATTCTCAGATCTACGTAATTTGTATGCTGAGTAAATTGGTTGGCCAACTTAATATATGTTGTTTAATCAGAGTTATAAGCTTTACACTCAGTTCTTTAAAAAAAAAAATGCCAAATTTAGTAATGGGTCATTTTGATAATCTTTAAAACTGCTAGAGACAGATTTTTTAAAAAGATGTTATTTAAAAGGTGTCCCCTGCCTCCCCCCACACTACCCAAGTACTGGTGCATTGGGTTATTGGGTTTCTTTTACCTTGTTGGGTCTTGGTTCAGTCCACTTTTCTTGGTAAAAGTCTCTTAAATGGCTTGGTAAAGCCGGTGGCCTAATTTCCTGCATTTTTCCTGGTCTGTCTTCTACAGAAGTTTCCCAGTGAACCTTATTTAGTCATTCTGTTGCTTTGTTCTCAGAAACTAGTGTATTAATATGGACAGGATCATATGTTCCAACAGTAAAATCAGGTGGCAAAGCCATCAGCATCATGAGGACTGTCATAGAAATCCTTAATTCTGTTCTAGTCCAAGGAATGTATACAATTACTGCTTTCCCTTTGCCAAAAACTGGCTTTTCACTAAAGGGAACTGTCAGAATTTCTGGGTTTTCTAGTGTATCTTGGTCTGGCTTTTTATTGTTTCCCCTAGGTCAGCAGGGAGTGGTGGTGAAGAAAAATGAGGGGGGAGAATGGGAAGGGTAAATCTGAATAAGGAAACGCAGAGAGCAAAGAACATAGAAGTTTTATACAAATTAAATATACAGTATAGGCTGCAGGAGAGCTGGGGTTCTTGGAATTCATCAATCTTAGAGACACAACTTCCCATGTTAATTTTAATTTTCTGTGAAGATCTATAGTCTCACCTAAGTTCACCCAATGCAAAGTGAGGAGCCAGTAGAGCACAAATTTCTAGGGATATTGTGTGATGGATTAAAGTATACTGCTTATGGGTTGAGCTCTGAAGGGCTGTCACCGCTCGTCACTTCAACCTTCTTACATGTTTTGGTTTCTCTCTCCAACTGTGAGTCTTTAAGTGCATGTCCCAGAGCAGTCAATTGTTTAATTATAGTTGTTGGAATTCTCCACGGGGCCACTGCTCATTTTAAGGGATACTCTCAAATTCCTCCACAAAGATTCTTAGCTACCCGAGAATACCCAAAATCCAAGTTGGAGGAGATAAATGCCCCTTATATTTGTAATTGATTAAATTCAGACTCATAGTAGGTAGATCGGGTTGAAAACTGAAATTAAAATCAATTGCCTATTTCAATTCCTATCCTATAGTGCCACCTTGCAGATTTTCTAAATACAGCTCAAATAAAATCAGACCCTCTACCACAAGCAAAGGGGACATCCTGGATTCTATAACAACTCATCCTTTTTCTACAACCCAGGCTTGCAGCCTCTCCCGAGATGCAGTGTCCCATAAAGGGTACTGATGGAGCCAAGACCGGTTTGGCTCAGTGGATAGAGCGTCGGCCTGCGGACTGAAAGGTCCCAGGTTCCATTCCAGTTGGGGGCATGTACCTTGCTTGTGGGCACATCTCCAGTGGGGGGCGTGCAGGAGGCGGCTGATCGATCTCTCATCAGTGTTTCTGACTTTCTATCACTATCTCTTCCTCTCTGTAAAAAATCAATAATATATATATAAAACGTAGTGATAGGCAAGACCACTACCCTTGAGGTTTAGCCCAGTGACATCATTAAGGTCATTGTGAAAATCCAAGACAAGAAGGACATCCTGCCTGACCACTAGCATCTGATTTTTGCTGGTAAACATTTGGAAGATGTTCAGAAAGAGTTTACAATATTTAGAAAGAGTCCACCTTACACTTGGTGCTTTTTCTGCAGGAACACATCTCTTTGCCAGCTCAACTGTGACAAGATGATCTGCCACAAGTGTTATGCCCACTTGTACCCATGCTGTCAACAAACTGCAACCCAAAAAGGTAAAACAAGGCCCTTCTACAACCTCTTCTGCCAGAAGAGTGGCCTCCTGCCTGAATCCTGTGGCCCTGGGCCCTCAATAAAGTTTCCTTTTCACTGACTGAAGCAGTAAAGATAAATAAATAACTCACCTAAGTTCACCCAATGCAAAGTGAGGAGCCAGTAGAGCACAATAGGCCCCTGCTGATATCTAGCACTGGCTTCAAGTCCATGGGGTGGTCTTAGGTGAGCTTCTTTGGAAGCCTGCTAGCTATGCAAAGTAAGGATCCATGAAAGAATATCCAGCCTAGGAAAAAGTCTTAATAAGAGTTTATTTGAGCAAAACTGATGACAATCACTGGGAAGCAAAATTTCAACAAATTGAGAAAATGCTCTGGAGGATGGTAGCTTTGCAGCTTATTTTACACATTAGAATATACGGAGATATAATAAAGATTCCATGAAATTCTCTGGTGGTAGAGTAGGAAGGTGAGAGAAAGCAAAACTGGAAAATCTGCACTTGGATTAAAAGTAAACAAAAAAACCACACATATACATTTCTTTTACATTGGTGAGAATATTGGATATTTAACATTTATAGTACATAGAGATGGTATATGGGTAACAAGATAACAATGTGGTCTCATGTTCTGGTGCCAGTTGTGCCTTCAAGGGGCCTGGAGGGGAAAGTTACTGATATTTTTAAGGTGTTATTTTAGATACACAAAGACAATAGATAATTTATAAGCTAAAGATTGACCTTTATCAAGAAGGCTACAGGTTTAGGACATGACTAACCAAGACCAACTTCCAGCTCCTAGTTAGGAATTTTTACGTTCATACCACCATGTAGTTTCTTTTGGTTCCTGAGCTTGTTAGATTTAATATGTAGCTTCTTTTTCTTCCACACACTCAAACCACAAACTTTATTCAAACTCCATCCAGTTATATGATCATATTACTATGCTAGTCAGGCATACTTTGTGACTTTTAAAGGATGTTAATTCTTCCTCATCCTTTAAGACTTTAATGTCACTGAGAAATCTTTGTGAATTCTCTCAGGCAAGAAGGTACTCACCTTCCCTTTTGCATATTTTCATAGTACTTGGTAATACAAATAGCCTGGTATTGGAAATAAATGTTTGGTTTCAATTACCACTTACTCATTGTGTGACTTACATTTCGGCTTCTTCATCTGGTTAAATAGGTTGCTACTATTTATTTCATAGGCTTGAGATACATAAAACCAGTCCCCAGTAATACTGCAAAAGCTCCAAAAATGTCTTCTTCACTTTTATGTAAATCTTTAAGTCCCTAATATGTGTAAGATGTCAGAAGTACTGCTAAAAGATGAACAGTTCCTTTGCTATGATAGTAGAGGGCTAATAGCAGAAATAAACATCACAATAGCATCCTTACAGAAAGGTTAATCATTCAATAACTTCTTTGTGAATGGTCAACATATATAAGCAAAACCATATAATCCTAAAAACATTTTATGAGTATAGACTGACAAAAACAAAAACAAATGACAACTTTTAGCAATTGGCATCAGATAGGTTACATTCTGTGTTTGAAAATAATTAAAAGTATAAATAGTCTGTTTCAAGTGTTGGTTGTAATATAACTTTTACATCAGATATCCTATATAATAAAATCCTAATATGCAAATTGACTAAATAGCAGACTGACCAGTTGCTATGATGCACACTGACCACCAGGAGGCAGGCACTAAATGCAGGAGCTGCCCCTGGTGGTGTGTTTCCATAGGAAGAGCACAGCTCAGCCAGAAGCCGGCCTCATGGCTGGCAAGCACAGAACCTCTATCACCTCCATGGCAGCATTAAGGATGTCCGACTGCTGGTTTAGGCCCGCTAAGTTGTCAGTCGGACATCCTCTGAAGGCTTCTGGACTGTGAGAGGGTGCAGGTCAGGCTGAGGAGACCCCTCCCACGCAGAGCACAATTTTGTGCACCAGGCCTCTAGTATTTAAATAAATGAGTATTCAGTAGTATATATTGAATGTCAACTACATTTAGACAAAAATGTTCTATGTATTAGCTTTAGCACATACAAAAACTTAAAAAGCCAATCTAAGCATTTAATAAGTCACTTATAAAATGTTATATCCATAAAGTTTATTTTTTAAAAATTGTTAAAAACTAAACATACAGGAATATTTATTAATATACTTAAAAAGTTTGTTCCCCATGAAGGAAAATACATTAGCAACATCTTCCAAACACCATCTTTATAAAAGTAAAACTTCTAGATGCTGAACTGTACTACAGTAGATTCTATAGTTTACACTCTTAATTATAGGATTGGAAATAATTCTCCCTACTCTGTCTCTCCAAATGTGGCAGTTATTATACTTAAATTAATAACATACAATCATGTTATACTACCACAGGTCCTTAGAGTACACACTGCATATTTACTAACAGAGTAAATCTCCTCTATTGTCACATAATTATTTTAGATAAGCATTTGACTTTAAATACAAATAGAAATACTACATCCCATGATTGTAAACATTCACCAAAAGCTCCAGAGTATAATGAGTAATAGTGGTTGCCCAAGAGTCACTCAAATGTTTCTCACTCATTTGGATATTGCTGAGATTAAGTTCTGAAGGCAAATTATCACAAGCCTCACCTGTATTTCTGTAAGTAGTCAAAAATACCTGAAAGTCATTCTAAAGTCTATATTAAGCACCATTTTCACTTAAATTCAGCAGTATATGTATGATTAGTAATACCAGAAATTAAAAATAACTGTGGGTCTCAAGTCCCCTTTTGTGAGTACATAAAGGGTTCTGCATTCCAATGATGCTAATAGGAATCACTCCTGCATACCAAGGGTAGTAACTCCCCTAGGGCCACATGCAACCCATAAGTCTGAGGCACAAATTATTATTTTTGTCAGTGGATGCTATACAAGCAGATTTAAGGCTGTATTCGGCTATAGAGAGTTCAACCTCCTCTTTAGTATTCTTATTACATAAATCACATCACAACACAAAATTTCATAGGATGAGAAGTGAGAAGTCCCCAAACACTTTTTAAATATTATTCTCCATACAATTTATTATCAGCATATTTACACAAGGGGAGTGTTCATACTTAAAACTTTTAAAATGCAATTATGTTTTAAAACTCTTATCCCAATTTCCCCAGGATTATCCTCATTCTTATCATCTGTTTTTTTGGACAAGTTCGTATTTGTCAGCTTGTTCACTGCAGTCCTTAGGCAATTCTGATGTTATTCCAAAGGTAAATGCAAATTATATTCACTGCCAACCACTTTGGGACAGGCCAGGTTGCAAAGACAATGGTGTTCCTGATGTTGAAGAAAAACTAGGAAACCCATCTGGCTGAGTTGGATAGCTTTCAAGAGCTGAAGCTGAATGGACCTGATAGAAAAAAGAACATGCAGTTTAGCAGAAAGTCCAATTCCACCAAGTCTGCACTTGCTTTTGTCTATGCAACAGAATAGATATTTGAGGTAGAAAAGAAAGAAAAAAACGTTGGACAAGATCAGTCTGCTCAGTTTCCTAAACTTTTTAAGAAATGTTCAATTTCTGATGGTGGAAGTGCACAGAAATGCCATTAAAATGATTTAAAAAATAGGTTTACTAGAGAAAATGTGCTTAAATTGTAGAAGATAAGCTAAAATTTAAGTCATGGTCCTCGCTGGTTTGTTTCAGTGGATAAAGTGTCAGTCAGCTTGTGAACTGAAAAGTTCCAGGTTCGATTCTGATCAAAGGCACATTCCTGGTTTGCAGGCTCAATCCTCAGTGGGGGGCGTGCAGGAGGCACCCAATCAATGATTCTCTCTCATCACCGATGTTTCTATCTCTCTTTTCCTCTCTCTTCCTCTCTGAAATCAATAAAAATATACTTGAAAAAAATAAAAATAAAATTTAGCAGTCATGTATAAAAATTCCATTTGTAAAGTTTCAAAACTCAGATATGAAAATATATAAGCAGGAAAAACAATTCATAAAGATGAATCTATTCTATCACCTTTGTTACCTTTCTGAAGGAAGATAAGCATAATTTGCATATTTTGGAAGAATTAGCTATCATCTCTCTAGATATTTTGCTAAGTCATATATATATATATACAGTGATACCTCGAGATACGAGTTTAATTCGTTCCGTAACCTTGAGGCGTGGCAAACTATGAGACGCTCAAGTTGTGTAAACTGGTGAGTCGTGTGCAGTTGGCCGATCCTCGCGATTACTCCTATCTCAAATGTTGCTCGTATTTCAAAGCAAAAATCGCTCGCTCCACAGCTCGTATCTCAAAAATCTCGTATGTTAGGGCACTCGTATCTCGAGGTATCACTGTATATATATATATTGCAAATGCTGGTATGTCACTATTGGTGTTGTAAGATTTTCACTATAAAAGTTATATGACATTTTATTTATGCCAGACATTGTCTGTTTACCTGCTGTAACAATGCTGACTGTGCAACTGCATTATGCTGCAATTCTTGCAAGGATGACTGTGAAGGGTTCTGGGAAAATCCAGGGATACCTGGGAGGGACAAAAGGCCTGGAAAAACAGAACTGCCTGCAGTTTGAAGTCCAGATGATAAGCTAAAATGATAGAAAAACAGAAAAATATAAGACATAAAAGCTATTGCTTCTATATTTGTCAAATACAGTGGTACCTCGAGATAAAAGTTTAATTTGTTCCGTAACCTTGAGGCATGGGAAACTATGAGACGCTCGAGTCGCGGTAAACTGGTGGGTCGTGTGCAGCTGGCCGATCTCAAATGTTGCTCGTATTTCAACGCAAAAATCGCTTGCTCGAAGGCTCGTATCTCAAAAATCTCGTATGTTAGGGCACTTGTATCTCGAGGTACCACTGTACTATCTTAATGTGTAAAAAAAAAATCTTAGAATTTCTCTGTTGGAAGGAAACCATAAAAGTCAGCCACTCACTAATATAAATGTACTTTCTGTTATAAAGTGTATTATTCTGAACTCAATTAAGTTTATGTAATTTTATAATCAGGATAAATGACCAAATACAAATCTTAAAATTATCTGAGTAGGCATTCATGTTTTATATATTTACCTTAACATGATTGAAGAGTCATAAAACATTTTTTAAGACTGAAGTTTCAGCCCAGAAAAACATAATTTAGCACTACCAAACAATTACTTTGATTTTAATTTGAATGACTTAAAAATAAAATTATGAAATACAAGTTAGGTAAAGAATGATTTTATCCTATTTCCAAACTATCCACATACCTGGCTTGTGCAACAAGAGCAGAGTTGAAATTGGAACTAAAAGCTGAAGCGAATCCTGGGAGGACAGGAGCTGGTGATGGAGTCGCAGCAGTGACAGGTAGTGGTGTGACTGCTGCAACTGTAGAGGGTGCCTGCAGCCCCGGGAATGAAGGGAGAGCAGGGGTAACACTGGGGGTGTTAGAGACAGAAAAGCTAGGGTAGGTTGGATTTGAAGATGGCAAAGGTCCTTGAGTAACTGAAAAAAGTGAGGGGACAGCAGTTGACAAGTTAAGGGGGAAAGGTGTTGCTGAGACTGGTGCTGAGACAGAAAGCCCTGAGAGAATAGCGGATGTAGAACTAGGATGAGGGATAGATATAGATGTTGCAGTTGCAGATGAGGTGACTTTTAATGTCCCTGGAAGAGATACTGATGGATTAAGAGATGGATTACCTGTCAAAGGAAAATTACTGGTCAAAGAAGTAAAGGGAGGAAGAGCAGTAAATACTGGAGTGATTGGAGTAGAGGAACCATGTGGGGGAAGGGAAATAGAGGAAAGGGGATTTGAAACATTCAAGGGAGTACTCAAACTGGAAAGACCTGATAATGAAGGATTAAGGCAAGTAGATAAACTGATGGGCACTGATGATGAAGTATATGCATGACCTAGTGTCCCTGACGAACCTAAAGTGCTATGAGAGGGATTCATAGAATGAGATGGGCCTTTAAAAGCTGAGGGAGTAGGACTTAGGGGTTCAGTTTTTATTGTAGCAGAAATAGTTGCTACAGCAGGGCTAGCTGTAATTTGCAAGTCTGAGTTACTTGGATGGGGGCCATGCAAAAGGATAGCTGAGGAGGCAGAGCCTACTGGCCCTAAAGTTAAAGCTGATTTTGGAGTAGCTAGAGGAGACTGGACAGGCAAAGTAGGGGGAGAGGAACTTGTGTTGGCCACAGGAGAGGGAAGGCCTGAGAACATGGCCAATCCTGGAGTAGAAGACTCCTGTGGGGTGGGAATGGCAGATGGGGCATAACATTTGTTACGGGCTAAAGCAGGAGAATCTGTGCTGTGATTAGTCAGAGAAGAGAGTGAAGACAACCCACTTGTAATAGCAGTGGATAAAGCAGAAGAGTTTATTAAATTGGTATCCTTTGATGTCAGAAAGCCTTTTAAAGCAGATAGAAGAGGATTATTTAGACCAAGGGGACAAGCAACACTAGGAGCAGAACCACCAGCAATTACAGAAGGATTTGGGTTGGACATGCCTTGGGATGTTGGTGTTAAGGGCAAGGGGAGACCTGCAAAAACTGATGACAATGAAGTAGGATTTGGGCTGTTGGTAGAACCAATAGTAGAGGCTGCCGAAAATGGGAGGCTAACAAAAGAAGCAGAAGTAGAAGCAAATGTTTCATTGGAAGCAGGAGTGACCCTAGGTATAGATGTGGCCTGAGAGACTGGGGTAGGAGTGGCAGAAGAACGTGGCAGTGGAACTAGGCCAGGAAAAACTGAAGGAACAGGAATAGACATCGTGCTATGGACAGAAGTGACAGGTACAGCTGGCAATGAAGGGGTTCTGATAACTGTTGGATTTGGCATTAATGGCTGAGGTGTATGAACAGCTGAGGAGACCTGCCCTGGGAACACAGGAAGGATAGTATTCAGCATGTTCAGCCCAGAAACTGTGGCAGTTGCTGATATTGATGAATTATTTGCTGCCTTAACAGGGGATGCCAGAGGAACAGGAGTTGCTGCAGGTGTTGCAGGATTAGAACCGTGAGGAGAAAAGAGTTGACTTGCTGGGGCAGAAAATGCTATTGGACGGAAAAAGGCAAAAATTTATCATCATGGTGAAATGTCAAATTTTAAATCAAAATAAAAACATAAAACTTTTTGTAATATTTAACAAATATCAAAGTAAATCAATGACAGGGTTAATAGGCTATTCCAATGTACATATTACTAGATTCCATTACCATTATTTTCACTATGAGGCGTTTGTTAGATCCAATTATCTTATACTTTGCTTAGAACACTCATTCACTCATAGTGATAAAGCCTTGAGCAGTTAGCAAATAAACTTTCTTTTCATATTTTTCCAATTATTCAAAACTTAAAGAATTTATTTTAATTGTGATTAATATCAATGTGCTAATTTTTCCTTTAATTTTCTCATGCAACTTATCTAAAGTAATAATACAAGTCTTAAGAGCTTTTAGGATATCACGTTCCTTTTAGAGGCATTCAAGGCCTTCCAGAACTTATGCCAATCTCTACAGTTTTTTGTTGAGACTTTGTGAGTTGAACTAAATATTTCTATGTAGATTTTTTTACTCTAAGCATTTTCTCATACTGACTCCTCTATACTTCCTCAACCTCGAACTTTACCTGGCTTATCCTAGGAGCTCCTTAAGGGATAGACGCCATATCATCTTTAGAGCTTTAGCACCTAACATAGTGCATGGCATATTTGTATTTAATTTGTTTACTGCACTGGATTCATCATGATTATCTCAACTACAGTTCCCAAACCCATTTAAACACTGTTGCCCCAAGACTTAAAAATATAGAATTTCTATATTTTTAATTTGATAAAATCTATAAATAATTAACATATACAATATTGGGGATGATTTGGGTTTCTTCCCTGAATCAATTTAGTGACAATGTTTACCTTTGATGATTTATTTTGTGCCAAATGGCTTAAGTAGCTAATGTCATAATGACAACTATCTGCTGCTATACTCATATCAAAGTCTGTTTCAGTTGTAAACAATTTCCTTTTGTAGTAACAATACATTGATAAATTTTTGCATGATTAAGACTTAAATTTTAAAATCTATGCATAATATAAAGACTATTTTGACAAGGAAGCTAATATTAATGAAGTTACATTTATGCTAATCATGGGTGGGAAAGGGATGATAGGAAAATTGCATATACATAATACATTTCTATAATAAGTGACAGCCAAAGAGTACCATATGGTACAGTTGTTTTATAAAAGAAATATGGTAGAAGAACTTGAAAATATATAAGTATATAAACTTCACACTCAAAAGGCCTTAAACCTGTAGCGTTTCATGCTGTAAACAGTAATTTAGTTTCAAGAAACTAAAACTAGTTATTGTAAATTTAGAGTAAATAAGAAAATAGATTTGCACTTTTTTTGGTATTTAATTTGTTTTTATAAGAACTAGAATCAAAACAAATATATACCTATCTCTGTGTTTATAAGTAATGTACCAAAAATTATTTAGGTCAACAATGGTTGGGAAACATTTGAAAATTAACCATCTTATTTAACTATATGCCAGAGACCACATAGTTAATGACAGATTGCAAGATAAAACCAAACTGTCCCATAGTGTTCTTTATACCAGTAAACTCTGTTAAGGATCTTTTTTATATAATAAAACAAAAGCCACATACTATTAATCACAGTACCTGCAGTTAAAATGCAACAAAACAATAATAAACCCCACTTTCCTGTCATCTATTTTAGTCTTAAACATAAAACACTATCTGTCCGATCTTGTGCTAAGTATTTTATGCCCACTATTTCACTTGTCCTCACATAAGCCTCTGAAATAGCCCCATTTTATAGATATGCAATCTGAGGTTTGGTGTGATTAACCAACTTGTTAAAAGATTATGCAGAAAGGTTTTGGAACCCGCACCATATTGTGAGATTTACAAAATCCTTCCTGGAGGAAGTCATTAAGGGTGGCCATAACTAGGTGTGTGTCACTGCTCCTACCACTGAAGACCTCCACATCAGACCAAGCCATGCAGAGAGCTGCCAGGAGTTAGGGTCTGGGGGACTGCGGTATTTGCCAGGGGAGCGACTGTCAGCTCTCTAACCCTGGGTGCCACTGGAATCGGGAGCTGGACAGAGGCTCAACTGTGAAGTCAGCTGGGAGCACTAGGGACATTAGGGTAGGTGATTGGGTGGCATTGGCTGCAGAGGCTACAGCAGAAGTGCAGCTGGGGGTGCCCAATGCTGAGACTCATCAGAGAGACGGGCAGCAGATACCCCGCCATCATCTCACCTCAGAAATTTGCCCCAATCTGTGTCTGTGGGAGGGGGCCACGTGGTGGAACTCTAAGACAGTGGAGGGGTCTGACTGGTACACCTAGCAGTGAATCTAAGGGACCTTTTATTCCCTGGAAGAACTTCTGGTAGAGAACAGGATTGAGGCCAGACAGTGTGCCCTGGGGAAAGAGGATCAGTCCTACTTTGAGCCCTTTCTCCACGTATGCAACAGTTATTTCTGTCCCACCCTGCAGCAACCTAAAGCAAGGAGAAAGGGCTCTGGGCTGGAAATTTGCATTGGTGCAGCTGGTTCTGGGGGACTTCGACATTTGGCCTGGTCAAAGCCTGGATGGAGACCTGGCCCAGTGGTGGCCAGAAAGATTGGAGTGCAAAGCAGGGCTGATTTATTTTTATTTATTTATTTTTTAATCCCCTCCTGCTTGAGGTGGCAGCAAGGGGGTGCAAGTGAGCCACCAAGAGCTGAGGTATTTAAAGGAAAGGAAGTGCCAGCCCCAATATAAGTCTGTTTAAACCATCCTGTCTAGAACAGGGATACTGCAGTACCCAGTTCTGTAGGGAAAGATGTGAGGAAGTATGGGACTTGGTTGGAAAGTTTATAAGGAGGAATCTCTGAAAGGTCAGAGTTCTCCAGGGGACCTGGCAAAAGGCAGGTGCCCCTGTCTTGACTTTTTCAAATAAGTCTGAGCCCCTAGGTGTTTTACTGAAATCTTAATGTTTAGTCTTTAGACGTTCTTACTTAAAGGACACTGTAGATGGATATCTTTTCAAGGATACTTACCTTGCTGATAGTATCTAGAAGTTAATTTTAGTTCAAGCTGTTGTTACAATAAAAACATAAAGAGGCAGGCAAACGGAGCTGCTGGTTCCCATAGCCAGGCAGCTCCTTAGCCCTCTCATTCACAGAAACACATGTCAGAGTAATTTTTCATCCATCACTCAGGTTCTACTGGTCAGTCCCGGCAGGTAGGGAGAGCAACTAAGAACAGGGACATTCAAGGTGCAAGAACTGAGGCTGACTCAGCCACTGGACTATAGAGGCTTTGCCCATTGGACTATTTGGGGATCCACCTTGTCATGTTTTTGTCAGGTTGCCCAGTGCCAGGAGGGACAGTGACTAACATTGGCTTGCACCAGAGAACCACCTGAGAAGCCTGGAACCAATATATCCCAGGGCCAGATTCAACAACAGAGCAAAATCCAGTGAGCTCCACAAATAGCAGATCCAAAGGTTTTCTTTTCTTTTTTATTTCATATCTATTATGTCTCTTTCCTTTAATTCTATTCATTTTTTTCTCTTTATTTTTTAATTTTTCTTATTTTATTACTTTCTATTCTTGTTTTACTCTACCTATTCTATATTTTCATTTTTTATTATTATTCTAAAACTTATTATTTCCTTTATACTTTTCTTTTTTATACTTATTCTATTTCTTTTTTCTTCTTCTTCCTTCTTTAATATTCTCTCTCTTTTTTTTTTTCTCCTATAATATTTTTGGTCTTTGTGGCTTTAGTATTCTTTTTGATTTTCCTTTTTTAGTCTTTAATTTTGTTGTTTTATTTTTCACATTGTTCTTGATTTGACTTGATTGTCTTGTTTTGTTCTATCAGCCTTGTTCTGTTACGTGTAACAGTTGGCATAATGTGGTTGGGGTTGACCCAAACAGGCAGCAAGTCTGAGGGCTGAGTTCACCTATGAAAGGGATGACAGCATTCAAGACCCAAATAGAAGAGGAAGGCCCACAAAACCCACACAGGGGGCATTCCTATTGTACCCAGGTCAGAATATCAAGGAAAGATAGAAGTCGTATCAAATATATATATATATATACACACACACACACACACACACACACACACACACACACATATATATATACATCTATATAAACATACACAAAGAAACAGCAACAATGGGAAAACAAAGAAACAGACCCCAAGTGGAACAGGAGGAATCTCCAAAAAAAGATTTAAATGAAATGGAAGCAAGTAAATTTTCAGAAACAGAGTGTAACATAATGGTTTTAAGAATACTCAACAAGGAAATAGCATGAAATGGAAATAGAACCCATGAAAAAAACAGTTGGAAATGAAGAATGACATAGCTGAAATAAAGAATACACTATAAGAAATCAATAGCAGGTTAGAAGAAGCAGAAAATCAAATCACCAAATAAGAAGACAAGGTAGAAAAATCACTCATAAATAGCAACAAAAGGAAAAAGAATAATTAAAAAACATGATGGCAGCTAAGAGTTGCTTTGGGACAATATGAAACTGAACAACATTTGCTTCATAGGGGTCCCAGAGGGAGAAGAAAGTGAACAAAAGATAGGGAACCCATTTGAAGAAATGACAGAAAACATCCCTAATTTGATAAATGAAAAAGTCACACAAAAGCAGGTAGGACAGCCAAGACTCAATCAAGATGACCCGAACAAGATACAGCATATTAAATATACAACAAGATACAGCATATCAAAATGGGAAATAATAAAGACAAACAGAATTCTAAGGGCAGCAAGAGAGACAGTTAGTTACCTACAAGGGAGCTCTCATTAGATTATCAACATAGTTCTCAAACAAAAACACTACAGTCCAGAAGGAAATGGCAAAAAGTATTCAAAATGATGGAAGAGCAATGATCTGAAACTAAGACTATTCAGCAAGGGTATTATACAAAACTGAAAATAAAATGAAACCAAAAAAGGCTAAAGGAGTTTATCACCACCAATCCAACATTGCAAAAAATGTTAAAGGGACTGCTGAAAGAGGAATAGAGAGAGAGAAACACAGGCCTGAAGAATAAAAATAGCAATAAATACCTACCTATCTATCTATCTACCTATCTATCTAAAAGCCTAAGCAACCATTACGACTGAACAACTAGTCATTATGATGCGCACTGACCACCAGGGGGTAGATGCTCAATGCAATAGCGGCCCCCTGGTGGTCAGAGTGCTCCCACAGCCAACCTCCTGAGGCCCCCCATAGCCGGCCCACTGATTGGCCCCTATGCAGAGGGAGGGGTCTGACCAACCTCACATGGCCCCTTGGCAACACCAGCAAGTTTCCCACAGCCCCTCCCTCAACACTGGCAAGCCAATCTCCCAGTATCCCTAGTTCCAACAGGCCGGCCCCTCAATAGGTCTCAATCACCAGTCAGGCCAAGGGATCTCACCCATGCATGAATTCAGGTACAGGGCCTTTAACCAATAATATTAAATATAAGTGTATTAAATGTTCCAATCAAAAGACATAGGATAGTTGCATAAGTGAGAAATATGACCCACATAGTAGTGTACCAGTGTACCAGTGGATTTTTTTCAATAGATGGAGTTACACATATGTTGATATATATGCATTTTGATCTGTATGCTATTTTGTTGTATTGACAAGCTTCAAAACTTCTAATGTCAAATTTGCTGAAGGTGTTAACATCACATATATTTTTACACTTAAAAATGTCAAATTGTGTGCCAAAAAAAGAGTATTTGTGGGAAGTTTTAATTCATTATTTTGCAGAAAAGTGCTGCTGAATACTTCGGGAAGCTTATGGCGAACATGCTCCATCTCAAGAAACTTGTGAACACTGGTTAAATGCTTTAAAAGTGATGATTTCTATGTGAAAGACAAAGAATGTCCAGGTCAACCAGAAAAGTTTGAAAACAAGTAATTAGAAGCATTATTAGATAAAGATGCATGTCAAACTCAAACACAACTTGCAGAAAGATTTAACGTTGCTCAGAAAACAATTTCTGATCATTTACAAGCAATGGGAAAGATTTTAAAGGAAGGAAAATGGGTGCCACATCAACTGAATGAAAGACAAATGGAAAACCAAAAAGTCATCAGTAAAATGTTGCTTCAATGGCACAATTAAAAGTCTTTTTCGCACTAAATTGTAAATGGAGATGAAAAGTGGATTTATTTTGAGAATGCCAAATACACAAAATCATGGGTTGATCCAGGTCAACCATCAACATCGACTGCAAAGTCAAATAGCTTTGGAAAGAAGACAATGCTCTGCGTTTGGTGGGATCAGGAAGGAGTGGTGTATAATGAGCTTGTAAAACCAGGTAAAACCATTAATACTGATCGCTATGGACAATGAAACATCAATTTGGAGCAAGCTTTGACTGTGAAATATCAGAATGTGCCAGAAGACACGGCAAAGTAATTTTGCTTCATGATGACGCACCATCACACACTTCAAAATAATTAAAGATATGTTGAAAGATCTTGCCTGAGAAGTAGTAACTCACCCCCTATATTCCTAAGACCTTGTTCCTCCAGATTACCAGTTGTTCTGATCTTTGGTACATGCACTTTCAGAACAGCACTTATAAACGTATGAAGAAGTGGAAAATTTGTTCTCGGAATGGTTTACCTCAAAACAAGAAAAGTTCTATTGTATCCACAAATTACCTGAAAGATGGGGGAAATGTGTAGCTAGCAATGGATATTACTTTGAATGAAGCATTTTGATATTTCTCTTGAAATTATCATGTTTTCTTTGATTACAAAATCCACTGGTATGAACTTTCTTTTCCCAAGGCATAAAAAAGTTTTAAAAAGAGTTATGAGTTTGCCAAGCATTGATGGGCTGACCTAGGAATATGATCTCACTATTATATTTCAACTTTGATCTTTTTTTTTTATACATAACCTCAGGTGAGGATTTATTTTATTTTTTTAAAATTTTTATTAATTATTTATACATATGTCCCCATTGCCTCCCTCTCTCGCAGGCACACCCCAAACCCCTGTGTCTACGTTCATTGGTTATACTTATATGCATGCATACAAGTCCTTTGATTGATCTTTTATCTAGCTCACTTAACTTTAATCATCCTACTGTAATTTCACACTCTGTTTGAAGCTTTACTGTCTCTGTTCCTATCCTTTTGTTCATCAGTTTATAATGTTCTTTATTATCCACAAATGAGTGAGATCATGTGATGCTTCTCCTTCATTGACTGGCTTATTTCACTAAGCATAAGGTTCTCCAATTCCAAACAGGTTGCTGCAAATGGTAAGAATTCCTTCTTTTTAATGGCAGCATAGAATTACATTGTGTAGATGTACCAGTTTTATGATCCACTCATGTGCTGACGGGCACCTAGAATGTTTCCAAATTGTAGCTATTGTAAATTGTGCTGCTATGAACATAGGGGTGCATAAATTCTTTCTGATTGGTGTTTGTAATTTCTTAGGATAAATTCCTAAGAGTGGGATTACAGGGTCAAATGGGAGATCAGTTTTGAGTTTTTTGAGGAAACTCCATAATGTTCTCCACAGTAGCTGCACCAGTCTGCATTCCCACCAACAGCGCACAAGGGTTCCTTTTTCTCCGCATCCTCGCCAACACATGTCATTTGTTGTTTTGTTGATGATTGCCATTCTGACAGGTGTAAGATGGTATCGCATTGTCGTTTTGATTTGCATCTCTCGGATGGTTAATAACTTTGAACATGTTTTCATGTGTCTCTTGGCCTTCCTTCTGTTGTCTTTTGAAAAGGTTCTATTTAGGTCCATTGCCCATTTTTTTATTGGATCGTTTATCTTCCTTTTATTAAGTTGTATAAGTTGGCTGTAGATTTTGGAGATTAAACCTTTATCAGTGATAACATTTGCAAATATATTCTCCCATACAGTGATCTTTCTTGTTGTTTTGTTGATGGTTTCTTTTGCTGTGCAAAAGCTTTTTATTTTAATGTAGTCCCATTTGTTTATTTTTTTCTTTAGCTTCCATTGCCTTTGGAGCAGTATCCGTGAAGAAGTTCTTTCGGCATATATCTGAGATTGTGCTGCCTGTGGATTCCTCTAGTATTTCTATGGTTTCCCTTCTAATGTTTAAGTCCTGAATCCATTTTGAGTTTATTTGTGTATTTGGTGTAAGTTAGTGGTCCAGTTTCATTTTTTTGCATGTATCTGTCCATTTTCCCAACACCATTTATTGAAGAGGCTATCTTGGATCCATTGAATGTTCATGCCTTCTTTGTCAAATATAAGTTGAGCATAGTGGTTTGGGTGGATATCTGGGTTCTCTATTCTATTCCATTGGTCTATATATCTGTTTTTCTCCCAGTAACAGACTGTTTTGAGAACAGCTGCTTTGTAGTATAGGTTGAAATCTGGTATTGAGATCCCAACAACTTTATTCCTCTTCGTGAGAATTGCTGTAGCTATTTGTGGTCTTTTTTTGTTCCAGATGAATATGCAGAATTCTTTCTAGGTCTGTGAAATATGTCGTTGGTATTTCAATGGGTAGTGCATTGAATCTGTAGATTGCTTTGGGTACTTTGGACATTTTAATGATGTTGATTCTTCCAATCCATGAGCATGGTATGCTCTTCCATCTGATTGCGTCTTCTATTTCTTTTTTCAGTGTCCTGTACTTTACTGCATATAGGTCTTTTACCTCTTTTGTTAGGTTTATTCCTAGGTATCTTAATTTTTTGGAGCGATGGTAAATGGGATTGCTTTTTGAGTCTCTCTTTCTGTAATTTCACTATTAGTGTACAGAAATGCCACAGATTTCTTGGGATTAAATTTGTAACCTGCTACATTGCCAAATTCATTTATTAAGTCAATTAGTTTTGGAATGGAATCCTTCGGGTTTTTTATGTACAGTATCATGTCATCTGCAAATACGGACAGGTTTACTTGTTCTTTTGCAATTTGGATGCCTTTTATTTCTTCTTGTTGTCTAATTGCAATGGCTAATACTTCCAGTACTATGTCGAACAGGAGAGGTGAGAGTGGGCATTCCTGTCTTGTTCCTGTTCTTAGGGGAAATGGTTTTAGTTTTTACCCATTGCGTATGATGTTACCTGTGGGTTCATCATATATGGCTTTTATGATGTTGAGGTATGCTCCTTCTATTCCCACTTTGCTGAGAGTTTTTATCAAGAAAGGGTGTTGAATTTTGTCAAATGCTTTTTCTGCATCAACTGATATGACTATGTGATTCTTATCTTTCAATTTGTTTATGTGATGTATCACATTTATTGATTTGCGGATATTGTACCATTCCTGCATTCCTTGGATGAATCCTGCTTGGTCATGGTGTATGATATTTCTGATGTACTGCTGGATCCGATTTACTAGAATTTTGTTGAGGATTTTGGCATCTATGTTCATGAGAGATATTGGCCTATAATTCTCTTTCATTGTGTTGTCTTTATCTGGTTTTGGTATTAGGGTGATGCTGGCTTCATAGAAGGTGTTTGGAAGTGTTCCTTCTTCTTGAATATTTTTGAATAGTCTGAGGAGGATAGGTTTTAATTCTTCCTGCAATGTCTGGTAAAACTCTCCTGTGTAGCCATCTGGTCCTGGGCTTTTATTTCCTGGAAGCTTTTTGATGACTGCTTCAATGTCTTCCATAGTTATTGGACTATTGAGCTGCTTAGATTTTTCCTGATTGAGTTTTGGAAGGTTATATTTTTCTGGGACTATGTCCATTTCTTGCAGGTTGTCCAATTTGTTGGAATAGAGTTGTTCATAGTATTTTTTTAACAATCCTTTGTATTTCAGTGGGGTCTGTTGTTATTTCTTTTATTTCTGATTTTGTTTATTTGAATCCTCTTTCTTTGCTTCTTGGTGAGCCTAGCTAGAGGTCCATCAATCTTGTTTATCCTTTCAAAGAACCAGCTCTTGAATTGTTTCTTTGGTCTCCAAGTTGTTTATCTCCGCTCTGATCTTCACTATTTCCTTCCTACTGAGTACACTGGGCTTTTCTTTTTGCTCTCGTTCTAGCTCTTTGAGTTGTAGGTTTAGGTAATTTATTACCATTGTTTCCTGTATTTTGCAGTAGGCTTGTAGGGCTATGAACTTCCCTCTCAAGGCTGCTTTCACTGTGTCCCATAAATTTTGTATTGTTTTGTTGTCATTCTCATTTGTTGGCATGATATTTTTTATTTCTTCCTTGACCTCTCTGGTTACCCAGTCGTTGTTTAATAGCATGCTGTTTAGTCTCCATGTGTTTGATTTCTTTCTATTGTTTTTATTATAGTTGATTTCCAGTTTTATGCCACTGTGGTCTGAGAAAATGCTTGATATGATTTCTATCTTCTTGAATTTGAAGAGAGTTTTCTTATGACCCAACATATGATCTATCTTTGAAAATGACCCATGTGCACTGGAGAAGAATGTATATTCTGTGGCTTTGGGGTGAAATGTTCTGAAGATGTCAATTAATTCCACCTGGTCTACTGAGTCGTTTAGGATTGATGTTTCTTTTCTGATTATTTGTTTAGAGGATTTGTCCAATGGTGACAGTGGGGTACTAATGTCTCCTACTATGATTGTATTGCTGTAAATCTCTCCCTTAATATCCTCCAAGAGTTTTTTTTTTGTATTTAGGTGCTCCTGTATTGGGTGCATATATGTTTTCCAGAGTTATTTCTTCTTGTTGGATTGTTCCTTTTAGTATTATGAAGTGGCCTTCTTTATCTATTATGTCCTTCACTTTGACATCTAATTTTCAGATATAAGTATTACAACCCCAGCTTTTTTTCATTTCCATTTGCCTGAAATACCATCTTCCATCCCTTCACCCTCAATCTGTGTGCATCTCTATTCCTGAGGTGGGTTTCTTGCAGACAGCAGATACATGGATCATGTTTTCTTATCCAATCGGTTACCCTATGTCTTTTGATTGGAGCATTTAATCCGTTTACATTTAAAGTTATTATTCATAAGTACTTATCTGTTGTTACCATTTTTAGTCCTTACCCCTGAGTTCCTTCTTCGCTTCCTCTGCTTCTTCTAGTCTACATTTGATGCTTTCTATTGAATTCTTTATAGCAATTATGTCATTTTACATTTCTTCTTGTTTATTCTGCACCTCCTCTAGGTTCTTCTTCATTTCCTCTTTTTATTACAGGAGACTCTTTACCATTTCTTGATTGCTGGTTTGGTTGTAATATATTCCCTTAGTCCTTTTTTGTCTCTGAAGCTTTTGATTTCACCTTCAATTTTGATTGAGAATCTTGTAGGGTACAGTATTCTTGGATTCAGACCCTTCCTTTGCATGACTTTGTATATTTCATTCCATTCCCTTCTGGTCTGATTAGTTTCTGTTGAGAAGTCAGTAGCTAGTCTTATGGGGGTTCCTTTGTAGGTAACTTTCTCTATTTTCTCAGGCTGCTTTTAAGATTCTTACTTGGTCGTCGGTGTTTGCCAATCAATTATAAAGTGCCTTGGTGTCAGTTTGTTGGGGTTCATTTTTCTGGGGACTCTGTGAGCTTCTTGGATTTGTGTGGGTTTTTCCTTTCCTATATTGAGGAAATTTCTTGTCATTATTTCTTCAAACACGTTTTCTAATCCTTGTTCAGTTTCCACTCTTTCTGGAACCCCAATTATGCAGATGTTGTTTTGTTTCATGTCATCCCAAAGTTCCCTTAGGCTCTCCTCCTGCTTTTTAACCGTTTTTTCTAGAAGCTGCTGTACTTGGGTATTTTTTCCTACCGTGTCTTCTAGCTCACTGATGCGGTCCTCTGCTTCTTCTAGTCTACATTTGATGCTTTCTATTGAATTCTTTATAGCAATTATGTCATTTTACATTTCTTCTTGTTTATTCTGCACCTCCTCTAGGTTCTTCTTCATTTCCTCTTGGCTCTTACTCATATTGTCAAATTTGTCTTCCATTCTTTTCATCCATCTTATGATCATTTTCTGAACTCTTTCCCTAGCAGGCTTATTTCTGCTTCTAATTCGTTTACTTCCTTTTCTGGTGAAACCTGTCTTTCTGTCTTATGAGGGCCCTTTTTGTGCCCATGGTCTTTCTTCTCCATGTTTCTGGTTATGTAGTTCTTTCTCCTGTGTTGATTGAAAGGCACAAACTACAACATGACCAGGTACAGCACACAAGGCACAGAGTAGAAATGTATTCAAGATGTTAATAATCACAGATAATTTGACCACTAATGAAAGACTAATTAGGGGTAAGTAGAGAAAGAAGAAGAGGGAAATTATGAAAAAAGAAAAGAAGGAAATGCCAAGATCAAATTGGGAGAGCGAGAAAATAAATACATACATACATAAATAAATAAATAAATAAATAAATAAATAAATAAATATATAAATAAAATAAAATAAGAAAATGAAAAGGAGAAGAAGAAGAAGAGGAAGAGAAAAAAGTCAGAGAGAAACTGTATAACAGCGTAAAGGGGAACAAGTTATAGATATCAGGAGACAACTCCAATAGAACAGTCACTAATAACAATAAAGGCCAGCAACCAGTACCTAGAGATTAATACAAACTGCAAATAGCAACTGGTATCGAGGGAGGTGAGGGAAAAGAGAGGTTAAAAACAAAGCAAGCAAAAAGCAAAATAAAACAAGTAGAATAAACTAAAACAATCTCACCAAAAATTTCAAAAAATCGATATAATCACTGTTCAGTCCAATAGTAACAAAAGGACACAGAGAAAAAACAACTTTTGGCTGGTGAAGACAAGAGGAGGGAGGTTTGTATGGACTTGTAGTAGGGGATTTGAAATTAGATATATAAATGGGGTGAAATTTGAACCAAGTAAAGAGAAAGAATAGGGGGAATCTAAAGTTAGAAAAGGGAAAGAGAAACAAGACAATAAAATGGGGAAAGTTAGGAGGAAAGTGTTGGCATAAAGGTAGAGTTGAGTTGGAGTAAAATTATGCTAAAGGAAAGATGAAAATAGAATGTAGAATTCTAATCCCGAAATAAAATAAAGAGAAAACAAAATGACACTTTTTTTTCCCAAAAACGGTAAAGTACTAGTAGTAATTAATAATACTAGTTTAAAACAAAAATGTAATAATTATAAAGGTAAAATCAATTGAGGGGGAAAGAAAAAAATAGAATTTTAATTAAAATATGTAAAAATGAAAAATAAAAATTAAAAAAAAAAGGAAAAAGGAAAAAGAAATAGAATGGTCATTCACTTCACTATTATTCTGCTTGGCACTCCTGTTTCCCAGTAGGGAAGGTATTGCAGTTCTCTGTGTTCCCCTGTTGGTGTTTTAATCTCTTTATTCTTTTGTGGTTATGCTAGAGTCAATTTGTCTGTCATCCACTGGATGGCAGTGTTTTGGAATTGATCTCTGAGACAAAGCACAGGACCTCTCTAGGCTGTGCTCAGATCCTGCTACTCTGAGGTTCTCAAAGCCAGTTTGTGGGGATTTTGCAGCCGGACACTGTAATAACTACCAGGCTGTCTCTTTGCCCCAGAAAAAAACGAGTCGTTTTCCAGAGCTCCCCTCTGTCAACAGCTTGTGGTGTCTGCCTCCACACTCAGGGATCACAACCTGCCCACCTCTGCGGACCTCTCCAGACCCTGGCTCCCACAGCGTGTGCATCTCTGCCCTGCGGGGGTAGGAGACCTCACACTAACCCAGGCGAAATCTGACCCTTCTGTATGCCGCGTGGATCTCCGAATCCGCCGCCCGCGCGTCCGCACCGCCTGGAGAGCTGTGCTCTGGGTCCCTGGCTGTTCGGTGGGTGCCTCTGCCAGCTGCACCTTTCAGACCTCCGCAGACATCCACCTCCCTCTTATCCCAGGCGAAATCTGACCTTTCCCTGTGCTCTGTGGATCTCTGATTCCGCCGCTTGTCTGCGCTGATTGGAGAGCGGAGTTCTGGGTCCCCAGGTCCCCGGCTGCTCGATGGGTGGCCCAGCCGCAGGCTTCAGACTGCCGCAGATATCCAACTCCCTCTGCAAGATGGTGCCGTCTGAAAGCTGCGGCTGACGGAGGCAACCACAGAGCAGCCAGGGACCCAGAGCACGGCTTCCCAGGCGGCACGGACACGCAGGAGGCGGATTCAGAAATCCTCGTGGCGCGAGGAAGGGTCAGATTTCGCCTGGGTGAGGGTGAGGTCTCCTACCCCAGCACAACTAAGACGCGTACACTGTGGGAGCCGGGCTATAGGAAAGCTGCCTCTGGACAGGTCCGCAGAGGTGGTCAGGGCGTGATCCCTGAGTGTGAAGGCAAACCCTCTCAGCTGTTGACAGAGGAGAGCTCTGGAAAACAACTCTTGTTTTTTTTTTTTTCCTGGGGCAGAGGGACAGCCTCGGAGTTATTACAGTGTCCCGCCTGCAAAACCCCCACAAACCGGCTTTGAGAACCACAGAGTAGCAGGATCTGAGCACAGCCTAGAGAGGTCCTGTGCTTTGTCTCTGAGATCAATTCCGAAACACTGCCACACAGTGGATGACACACAAATTGACTCTAGCATAACCACAAAAGAATAAAGAGATTAAAACACCAAGAGGGGGAACACAGGGAGCTGCAGTGCCTTCCCTGCTGGGAAACAGGAGTGCCAAGCAGAATAATAGTGGAAGAGAAGGACCATTCTATTTTTCTTCTTTTTTTTATTTTTCCGTTTTTCTTTTCTTTAATTTTGAATTTTTTATTTTTCATTTTCACATATTTTAATTAAAAGAATATTTTTTGTCTTTCCACCTCAATTGATGTTACCTTTATAATTATTACATTTTTGTTTTAAACTAGTATTATTAATTACTACTAGTACTTAACCATTACGGAAAAAAACAAAAACGAGTGTCATTTTGTTTTCTCTTTATTTTATTTCGGGATTAGAGTTCTACATTCTATTTTCACCTTTCCTTTAGCATAATTTTACTCCAACTCAACTCTACCTTTATGCCAACACTTTCCTCCTAACTTTCCCCATTTTGTTGTCTTGTTTCTCTTTCCCAACTTTAGATTCTCCCTATTTTT
Source organism: Lasiurus cinereus (assembly GCA_011751065.1). Taxonomy (NCBI): domain Eukaryota; kingdom Metazoa; phylum Chordata; class Mammalia; order Chiroptera; family Vespertilionidae; genus Lasiurus; species Lasiurus cinereus. Next base: position 1,987,105 of record JAAGEH010000012.1, read on the forward strand.
CTCTTTACCTGGTTAAAATTTCACCCCATTTATATATCTAATTTCAAATCCCCTAGTACAAGTCCACACAAACCTCTCCCTCTTCTTGTCTTCAGTAGCCAAAAAGTTATTTTTTCTCTATGTACTTTTGTTGCTATTTGCCTGAAAAGTAATATCGATTTTTTGAAATTTTTTTTGTGAGATTGTTTTAGTTTATTCTACTTGTTTTATTTTGCTTTTTGCTTGCTTTGTTTTCTTCCTCTCTTTTCCCTCACCTCCCTCGACACCAGTTGCTATTTGCAATTTGCCTTAATCTCTAGGTACTGGTTGCTGGCCTTTATTGGTGTTATTGACTGTTCTATTGGAGTTGTCTTCTGACATCTATATTTTGTTCCTCTTTTCTCTCTTATACACTTTCCTTTCTCTCTGACTTTTTTCTCTTCCTCTTTCCTACTCATTCTTCTCCTTTTTATTTTCTTATTTTATTTTATTGGTCATTTATTTATCTTTTGTATTCTCACTCTCCCAATTTGATTTTGGCATTTCTTTTCTTTTTTCCTCTTTTTCCTCTTCTTCTTTCTCTATTTACCCTAATTTGTCCTTCATTGGTGGTCACCTTATTTGTGATTATTAACATCTTGAATACATCTCTACTCAGTGCCTTGTGTGCTGTACCTGGTTGTGTTGTAGTTTGTGCCTTTCAATCAACGTAGGAGAGAGCACTACATAACCAGACACCCAGAGAAGAAAGTCATGGGCAGAAAAAGAAACAGCCCACATGAGACAGAAAGGCAGGTTTCACCAGAAAAGGAAGTAAACAAAAGAGAACCAGAAATAAGCCTACCAGAGAGAGTTCAGAGAAATGATCATAATATGGTTGAAAAGAATGGAAGACAAATTTGACAATATGAATAAGAGCCAAGAGGAAATGAAGAAGACGCAAGAGGTGATGAAGAAGCACCAAGAAGAAATGCAGAAGAACCTAGAGGAGGTGCAGAATAAACAAGAAGAAATGAAAAATGACATCACTACTATAAAGAACTCAATAGAAAGCATCAAAAGTAGACTAGAAGAAGCAGAGGACCCCATCAGTGAGCTAGAAGACACGGTAGGAAAAAATACCCAAGTACAGCAGCTTCTAGAAAAAAATGTTAAAAAGCAAGAGGAGAATCTAAGGGAACTTTGGGATAACATGAAACAAAACAACATCCGCATAATTGGGGTTCCAGAAAGAGTGGAAACTGAACAAGGATTAGAAAACGTGTTTGAAGAAATAATGACAAGAAATTTCCTCAATATAGGAAAGGAAAAACCCACACAAATCCAAGAAGCTCACAGAGTCCCAAGCAAAATGAACCCCAACAAACCAACACCGAGGCACATTATAATTAAATTGGCAAACACTGATGACAAAGTAAGAATCTTAAAAGCAGCCAGAGAGAAAAAAAAGTTACCTACAAAGGAACCCCCATAAGACTAGCTACTGACTTCTCAACAGAAACTCATCAGGCCAGAAGGGAATGGAATAAAATATACAAAGTCATGCAGGGGAAGGGTCTGAATCCAAGAATACTGTACGCTGCAAGACTCTCAATCAAAATTGAAGGTGAAATAAAAAGCTTCACAGACAAAAAAGGTCTAAGGAAATATATTACCACCAAACCAGCAATACAAGAAATGTTAAAATGTCTGCTGTAATAAAAAGAAAGAGGAAGCGAAGAAGGAACTCGGGGGTAAGGACTAAAAATGGCAACAGATAAGTACTTATCAATAATAACTTTAAATGTAAACGGATTAAATGCTCCAATCAAAAGATATAGGGTAACCGATTGGATAAGAAAACATGATCCATATATCTTCTGTCTGTAAGAAACCCACCTTAGGAAAAGAGATGCACACAGATTGAGGGTGAAGGGATGGAACATGGTATTTCAGGCAAATGGAAATGAAAGAAAAGCTGGGGTTGCAATACTTATATCTGACAAATTAGATCTCAAAGTGAAGGACATAACAAGAGATAAAGGCCACTTCACAATACTAAAGGGAACAATCCAACAAGAAGAAATAACTCTGGTAAACATATATGCACCCAATATAGGAGCACCTAAATAGATAAAATTTTATTATTATTTTTAATTAAATCTTTATTATTCAGATTATTATATTTGTTTCTCTTTTTACCCCTCCATAGCTCCCCTCCACCCATCTCCCACCTTTCTCTCTACCCTTACCTCCCTCCCATTGACCTCATCCATACGTGTATGATTTTTGTCCAATCTCTCCCTGTACAACCCTTTTTCCCCTAAGAATTATCAGTCCACTCCCTTTCTGTGCTCCTGATTCTATTATATTCACCAGTTTATTTTGTTGATCAAATTTTTAATTCACTTAATTTTTAGATTCACTTGTTCATAGATATGTATTTGTTGTTCATAATTTTTTGTCTTTTACCTTTTTCTTCTTCCTCTTCTAAAAGAGTACCTTTCAGCATTTCATATAATACTGGTTTGGTGTTGATGAATTCCTTTAGCTTTTTCTTCTCTGTGAAGCTCTTTATCTACCCTTCAATTCTGAATGATAGCTTTACTGGATAGAGTATTCTTGGTTGTAGGTTCTTGCTATTTATCACGTTGAATATTTCTTGCCACTCCCATCTGGCCTCCATGGTTTCTGTTGAGAAATCAGCTGACAGTCGTATGGGTGCTCCCTTGTAGGTAATGAACTGTTTTCTCTTGTTGCTTTTAATATTCTCTCTTTGTCTTTTGCTCTTGGTATTTTAATTATGATATGTCTTGGTGTAGTCATCTTTGGATTTCTTTTATATGGGGTTCTGTGTGCTTCCTGGACTTGTAAGCCTATTTCTTTTACCAGATGTGGGAAGTTTTCAGTCAGTATTTCTTTAAGTAGGTTTTCATTATCTTGCTCTCTCTCTTCCCCTGGTACTCTCACAATTCTGATGTTGGTATGCTTGAAGCTTTCCCAGTGGCTCCTTACATTATCTTCAATTTTTTGGATTCTTTTCTCTTCTTGCTTTTCCAGTTGAATGTTTTCTGCTTCTTTATATTTCAAATTTTTTACTTGATTCTTGCCTTCCTCTAGTCTGTTCTTAGGTCTCTGCATATTTTTTATTTCAGTCAGTGAATGTTTAATTTTTAGTTTCCATCTCTTTTCCATCTCTAGTTGGTTCTTTTTCATCTCCAGTTGGTTCTTTTTCATCTCCTCTTGAGTCTCACTAAATTTATCCTACTTTTCTAGGATATTCTTGAAAAACCTTATAAGCGTGGTTTTGAACTCTATATCCAGTCGTTTTTTTTTTCCCTCCATTTCTTTTGTTTGTGATTCCTTCCCTTGTCTCATCAATTTCACTATGCTGGGAGAACTTCTGTGTTCAATTCAGCCTCGTGATTCCGGACTTGCAAAACCGAAAAAGCCTTTCTGTTGAGCTTGGGATGGGTGGAGTCTCAGGGCTTAAGTGACCAACTTGCCTTCCCGTCGGCCCCACCCTCCACGGCTCCTGAGTCTCACGTGACTGGGTAATCGCTGGAGCAGTCCCTCTGTGTGCATGCACTATCTCGCAGTGCCACTAGACCGCTGTCTCTCTGGCTCCCCTGTGCTCTGGGACCATATGAGACTGGGTCCCCAGGGTTTCGCCCGAAACCGGGGTTTAGTGGAGTTAGAAGTACGCAGTTCGGAGGGTCTCTCTCCCGCCCACTCGTGAAAGCCAGCGGCATAATCAGCAGTTGGTCCTCTGCACGCAGTGCCGTGTGCGCCACCAGCTTCTGATCTTTTGCGACTCCCCTAAATTTCTGTGCACTTCTCCCTCTTCACAGTACAAAGTCCCCCCGTACGAATTTTGGCTAGATCTCGGATTTAGTATCTTAGGATAAGGCGTTCAATGCCGCTGGGAGTCTCCGTCTCCCTCCTGCCAGAGAAATCCAGCCAGGTTCTCCGGCACTCGCTCTCTCCACGCGCGCGTCCCTGTACCTCAGCTTTTTGCAGCTCCTGTGGGTCTCTGTAAGCCCCTCTCTTTCCTTCTAGTTGTAGAATTTCCACTCAGCGAGCTCTCCTGTGGTTTTGGATGATGTCCGTTCTGTGTTTTAGTTGTAGTTTTGAAATTGTTGTGCGAGGCAGCAGTGTAGGTGTTTACCTATGCCGCCATCTTGGATTCTCTCCATGAATTTTTTTGAAAATATCAATTAACTCAATCTATTTTAGTGTGTCATTGTATATGCTATCTACAACATACCCATCTTAGAACACATGATGAAAGTGAAAGAATGAAAAAAATTTTCCATTCAAATGGAAACAAAAAATAATCAGCAGTAGCAATTATTGTATCTGACAAAATAGATTTTGAAACAAAGGCCAAAACAAGAGATAAAGAAGGTGATATATGGTAATAAAAGTATAATATGCAAATCAACCAAACAGCAGAACGACTGTCCGGACAACCACACTATGATACCCACTGGTGCCAGGTCCGCCAAGGCAGGTGTGATACAATTGGTTGGGGCTCCCACCAATGCTCCATGATTGTCCCACATAAGATGGCCTAAGCCACAAGCCAGACGGGTGATCAATCAGGGAGTTCCACGATCACCTCAAAGAGGATACTGACTGGTGGGCTGTGGAGGCTGGGCAGGACCTACATCTTTGGGGCAATTGATTGTGGAATCCCAGGATTAATTGCAGGGCTTCCTGACAACGAGAGGGCACAGGCTGGGCTGAGGGATCCCTCCAGTTCCCCTTCCCAGTGCACAATTTCATGCATCAGGCTTCCAGTTACATAATAATAAGGCATTGAGCCAACAAGTAGACATAACCCTATTAAACATGTATGTACAAAATATAGGAGCAAAATATACTAAAAAAAATTCTTGGACGATGTTAAGGGAGAGATGGATAGAAATTCAGTCATAGTAGTGGACTTTACCTCCCCTCCCCTTCAAATGATATCACTGGATAGATCTTTTAGACCAGTGGTTCTCAACCTGTGGGTCACGACCCCGTTGAGGGTCGAACGACCCTTTCAGAAGGGTCGCCTAAGACCATCGGAAAACACATATTTCCCATGGTCTTAGGAACCAACACACCTCTCCTCGGTGTAGCAAAGTGTAGAAATGTAGTTTACTGTTGTCATATGAACAGTTACCCATGCTACACCATGATTAAAGCCAAAATTTCATTTATTTGTGATTACAAATAAATATTTCACAATATATAATTACATATTGTTTTTGCGATTAATCACTATGCTTTAATTATGTTCAATTTGCAACAATGAAAATATATCCTGCATATTGGGTATTTACATTACAGTTCATAACAGTAGCAAAATTACAATTATAAAGTAACAATGGAAATAATTTTATGGTTGGGGGTCACCACAACATGAGGAGCTGCATAAGGAAGGTTGAGAACCACTGTTCTAGACAAAAAATCAACATCGAAACAACAACCTTAAATGACACACTAGAACAGATAGATTTAAATGATATTTACAAAAACATTCATTTTGAAACTGAAGAATATACATATTTCACTAATGCACATGAGACACTGTTAAAGATGGACCATATGTTAGGAAACCAAATAATTATCTACAAGTCAAGAACACTAAAACCATATCAAGTATCTTCTCAGATTACAATAGAGTGAAACTGGAAATCAACTATAATAAAAATATTTAAAAACAAAACACATGGAGGCTAGCTGAAACCTGTTTGGCTCAGTGGATAGAGCATCGGCTTGCAGACTGGATGGTCCCGGGTTCGATTCCAGTCGGGGACATGTGCTTGGTTATGGGCACATCCCCGGTGGGGTCATGCGGGAGGCGGCTGATCGATGTGTCTCCCTCATCGATGTTTCTGACTTTCTATCCCTCTCCCTTCCTCTCTGTAAAAAAAAAAAAATCAATAAAATATATTAAAAAAAAAAAAAAAAGAATGAATGGTTGATGAATGAAATCTAGTAAGAAATCAAAACCTTCCTGGAAACAAATTAAAATAAACACACAACAACCCCAAATCAACAGAATAGAGTGAAAGCAGTCCAAAGCGGGAAGTTCACAATATTACATCAAGAAATATGAAAAATTTCAGAAACCAAGATGGTGGTAAAGATGAAAACCTAAACTGCTTCCTTGCACAACAATTTCAAAACTACAGCTAAAACACAGAATGGACATCTTCCAGAACCACAGAAAACTGGCTGAGTGGAAATTCTACAACTAGAAGAAAAGAGAGGGGCTCAGAGGAGCTGCAAAAAAGCTGAGGTAGGGAGACAAGTGTGTTGAGAGGAAGGGCGGTGGAGTGCCTGGCTGGATTCCTCTAGTGGGAGGGAGAAGGAAACTCCCGACTGCACTGAAACCCAGTTCCAATTGCACTGAACCTCAGTTTCAGGTGAGACCCTGGGGACCCAGATTCATATGGGTCTCCTGAGCACACAGAAACTTAGGGGAGCCGCGAAAGTCAGAGGTCTGGAGGCATGCGTGAGTGCTCACAGACAGGACTGACTTCTAAGTGTACTGCTGGCTTTCTCCAGTGGGATGAAAAGGGAATCTCCCGACTATGCTGAACTTCAATTCCAACTGCACTGAACCCCAGTTTCAAGTGAGACCTAGAGGCCCAGATTCATATGGATCCACGGAGTGCATGGAAACTCAGGGGAACAGTGAAAAGCAGAGGTTTAGAGCTGCAAGTGAACGCATGAGTGCGCACAGAGGACTGCAGCGATTACTGAGGCACACTGAGTCCCATGACCCTCATAGGGCAGGGATGATGGAAGCCAAGGCTGTCTGCTCTGCCCTGAGACTCCACCTCATCCAAGCCGAGCAAAGAGGCTTTTGCAATTTTGCAAGTCTTATCTCACAAGGCTGTCCCCAGCACAGAAATTATCCCAGTGTAGACACAGCTGATCCTCACAACCAATTGGCTTGGAGGTCAGTTGCCCCCAGTGATACCAACAACAACCAAGACTTAACTACAACAAGGCTGTACACACGGTCCACAAAGGGATGAACCAAGAGTGTTCACCTCAGGTAACTGGGGAGGCGAAGCTACAGGGCCATATAGGACACCTAGAACACAAAGCTACTCTACCAACTCAGAGAAGTAGCAAAAATGCAGAGACAAGCAGATCACAAACAAAAGAAATTAAGGAAAACAAACAACTGGATATGGAGTTCAAAACCACAGTTACAAGGTTTTTCAAGAATTTCCTAGAAAAGATTGATAAATTTAGCAAGATACTTGAGGACATAAAAAAGGTCCAACTAGTAACTAAACATACACTGACTGAAATAAAAAATATTATACAGAGACCTGAGAGCAGACTAGAGGAAGGCAAAAATCAAGTCAAAGATTTGAAATACAAAGAAGCCGAAAACACTCAACTGGAAAAGCAAAAAAAAAAAGGATCCAAAAATTTGAAGATAGTGTAAGGAGCCTCTGGAACAACTTCAAGTGCACCAACATCAGAATTATGGGGGTGGCAGAAGAAGAGAGAGAGCAAGATACTAAAACCTATTTGAAGAAACAATGACTGAAAACTTCCCCCACTTGGTGAAAGAAAAAAAATTTACAATTCCAAGAAACACACAGAATCCCAAACAAAAGGAATCCAAAGAGAACCACACCAGGATACATCATAATTAAAATGCCAAGAGCAAAAGACAAAGAGAGAATATTAAAAGCAGCAAGAGAAAAACAATTAGTTACCTACAAGGGCACACCCAAAGGACTGTCAGCTGATTTCTCAATAGAAACTATGCAGGCCAGAAGAGAGTGGCCAGAAATATTCAAAGTGATGAATAGCAAGAACCTACAACCAACATTACTCTACCTAGCAAAGCTATCATTCGGAATTGAAGGGCAGATAAAGAGCTTCACAGATAAGAAAAAACTAAAGGAGTTCATCAACACCAAACCAGTTTTATATGAAATGCTGAAAGGTACTCTTTAAGAAGAGGAAGAAGAAGAAAAAAGTAAAGGTAAAAATTATGAACAACAAATACATATCTATCAACAAGTGAATCTAAAAATCAAGTGAATAAAAAATCTGATGAAGAGAATAAATTGGTGAATATAATAGAATCAGGGGCATAGAAAGGGAATGGACTGACAAATCTCAGGAGGAAAAGGGTGAGGGAGATGCAAGGATAGACTGGAGAAAAACTGTATACTTATGGATGAGGACAATGGGAGGGTGGTAAAGGCAGGGGGTGGGGTGGCAACCGGATGGAGGGGACCTAAGGGGAGAAACAAGAGGAACAATTGTAATAATCTGAACAATAAAGTTTTATTAAATAAAAAAAGAAATATGAAAAATCTCAAATAAATGATCTACTCTAAAACTAAAAGTCCTAGAAGGGAAACAAGAAAACCCCAAAGTAGAAGGAAGAAAATAATAATGATAAGAGCAGAAATAAATGACATAGAGACTAAAACACAATACAAAAGATGAATGAAAGAAAGAGTTGGTTCTTTTAAAATTACTAGTATAAAGATGATTGATAAACTTTTAGCCAGACTCATCAAGAATCAAAGAGTAGCCTGGCCAGCATGGCTCAGTGGTTGAGTATGGACCTATGAACCAAAAGGTGATTCAATTCCCAGTCAGAAAACATGCTCAGGTTGTGCATCAATCCCCAAGGAGTAGGGGGATGTAGAGGCAGCCAATCAATGATTATCTCTCTTCACTGATATTTCTAACTCTCTTTTCCTCTTTGAAATCAATGAAAATATATTTTAAACAAAGAAACAAAGAATGAGGACACAAATAAATGAAATCAGAAATGGGGAAGTAATAACTAACAACACAGAAACACAAAGGATTGTTAAGAAAATACTATGAACAACAACCTGCAAATAAATGGGACTACCTGGGCAATTGGACAAACTCCTAGAAAGATACTATCTTTAAAACTTCAGTCAGGAAGAATCAGAAAACCTGAATAGAGCAATAAAAACTAATGAGATTGAAGTAGTAATAAAAAAATTCCTATCAGACAAGAGTCCTGGACCAGATCACTTCACAGGGGAGTTTTACCAAACATTCAAAGAATCAATACTTAACCTCCTCAAAGTATTCCAAAAATTAAAAGTGGAAGGAAGACTTCCAAGTTCTTTATGCAAGGCCAGTATTATCCTAATTCTAATCAAATAAAGACACTACAAAGATAGAAAATTACAGACCAATATCCCTAACAAACACATAGGTTAAAATCCTTAAAATACTAGCAAATAGGATCTAGCAATATATTAATAAGATTATACACCATGACCAAGTAGAATTTATCCCAGGGATGCAAGGCTGATACAATATTCACAAATCAGTAAAGGTGATACATCACATTAACAAAATGAAGGATAATAATTACATGATCATATAAATAGTTGCAGCAGCATTCAACAAAATCCAGTACCCATTTATGCTAAAAATTATCAGCAAAGTGGGAATGAATAATAAAATAATAAAGGTCATATATAACTAACCTATAGCCAACATGATTCTTAGCTGGCAAAAATAAAAAAAATGTTTACCTTAAGAACAGGAACAAGACGGAGATGTATGTATATACCACTCTTATTCAACATAGTACTCCAAGTCCTAGTTACAATGATCAGATAAGAAGAAACAATAAAAGGCATCCAAAATGGAAAGGAAGATGATATAATATTTTACATAAATAACTGTATAAAGGATCTAACAAAAATGACTAGATTTAATAAATGAATTCAACAAAGTAGCAGGATACAAAATTCATGCCCAGAAAGCAATGGCATTATTACATGAAAAATAGAGGCCCAGTGCCGAAATTTGTGTATGGGTGAGGTCTCTCAGTGTGGCCTGTGGGCAGAAACCGGTAGTCCAACACTGCCTGGCGCTCCAGCGAATCCCAAACAAGCTGTACCTGCCACAGGCTTGCCAGCTGTGAGCCCTGCATCTGGCGCCTGTCCCAAGTGGGATGGTAATGGGGCTGGGATACAATCGGCCCTCTGGACAGGCAGTGAGATGCCCATGAAGGCACAGGATCTGGATTTTTCCTGCTATGGAGTAGCAGCAAAGTGGCTTATGTGTGTCACCCCAACTCAGGAGCCACCTGGAGGCTGCTTTTATATCGTTTCTTCCTTATGGAGCACCTAGGGAGGGGAAGTGGCCACAGTGCCAAGGCCGACTTCCAGAAGGCTGACAGTGCTGTCGGGACTGTGCTAGTGGAGATGGTCTGTTGGTGCCTAGTCCGATCTCTAGAAAAGTAGTAGATGCGCAGGACTACCGAGAGAGTGAGTTACTGCCACCCAACTGGTGGGCTGCTGGGACAGGTCGATTACCTGGTGACACTCCCACTTGTGGGAGCACACTGACCACTAGGGGCAGCTCCTGCATTGACTGTCTGCCTCCTGGAGTTCAGTGCACATCATAGTGACCAGTCAAGCAGTCATCTGGGTTGTCTGGTCGCTTAGGTTTTTATATATATACTAGTGGCCGGTGCACAAAATTCATACACTAGGTGGGGGGAGGGCGGGATGTCCTTCAGCCCACTCTGTGCCTCTCACAGTCTAGGAACCCCACGATTGATAGCCCTGCAGAAGGAGGCCCCACCAACCACCACTGGCCAGGTAAGTCTGGCCTCCCTCTTTGGGGCGATTGTGGAGACCCCTGGCCAGTGGTCTGGGCCTCCCTTTGAGGAGTGATCATGAGGTGATGGCAGGGCCCCCTGACTAATCAATCGCATTGCACCTTTCTTCGCTGCAGCACCCATGACCCAGGAAGGACAGAGAGGTCAGCAGTTCAGCCTGCTTGCCAATCCCCACCTTTCTGAGCCTGCTGCATGCACAACCTGGCGTTTGGTCGTCCATTCAGTCGTTTTGGATGTTACAGACCCTGGCTCTTTATATATTAGGATAGATATAGATAGTGAATTCTCAGAAAGAGACTAAAACACAATCCATTTACCATAGCAACAACAATCAAAAGATATCTAGGAATAAACTTAATCAAGGAGGTAAAAGAACTACTGTATTTTTCCACGTATAAGGCACTCAGGCTTCCTCTAACAGTAGCCTTATTGTTACTGACATAAGCTGATGCCATAATTGGAGGTGGAGGTGGAGAGGTGCACAGATGCAACAGGGACGGGAGTTTTATGAGCCCATAAAGATGCCAAAAATAAAAAAATAAATACCAGTACGTGATTGTCTTACTCTGCAAAATTGACACTGAATGTAATCAGCCTTGCAAAAGACCATGGAAACAGAACTGTAGAGAGACAATTTGGACCTCCTCATAATGAGAGTATAATCAGATAGCAGAAAAAACAGGAAGAATAACTCCTTAAGATACCAAAAAAAGAAGAAAGCCTTAAGAAGAAAAACCAGCAAAATGGGCAAACTTGGAGCAGAGGCTTAAGACTTGGGATTGTGGAGCAATGCCAAAGTAGCTTATGTGTGTCACTCAAGCTTATTCAATGTCTAGACAAGAATGTTTGCAAGTGAAATGAACATTGTTGATTTTACAGGAAAGGCAAAATCGTGCTTCAATTTCATGAGGAGAGAAGGCTTGGCCATGAGAACACTAACAAAGTTAGCTCAGAAAATGCCACCAGTTTATGAAAATGATTGCATATATATAGACAGTGACTCAGAAGACAGCAGTGATACAATAAAAGTTGAAGAAATTGATATGTCTGGAACTAACAGTGATGAAGAAGAGACAGTGATGCAATGGAGGCTGAATAAAATGATATGTGGCATAATATCATAGTACTGGTATGTCAACATTACCTGCGTTAATCTACACTAGGAAAAGAGAAGAATGTCAATTGACCGTAACTTTGTGATGCCCACCAGCCAATCAGAAATGAATATGCAAATTAACCCAACAAAGATAGTGAATTAATTTGCATACGCAGGCACTGAGCAGACAAGAGTAGGACATTTGCATCATCGCCATGGTGACAACACAGGTGTTCAGCACCACCCCTGCCGCTCTGGGCCTCTGGGCAGCGTGGTGGGAAGGTGGAAAGGCAGCTCCAGGCCAGAGCAAAGGCAGTGCCGGCAGCCAGGGGAAGGAAGGCCCATTCTTGAATGAATCTTCATGCATTGGGCCTCTAGTTACTAAATAAAAATGTGTTCTGACTCTGACCAGTTTGGCTCAGTGGATAGAGCATTGACCTGTGAACTGAAGAGTCCCAGATTCGATTCTAGTCAAGGACATGTACCTTGATTGCAGGCACATCCTAGGTAGAGGGTGTGCAGGAGGCAGCTGGTCAATGTTTCTCTCTCATTGATGTTTCTAACTCTATCCCTCTCCTTTTCTCTCTGTAAAAAATCAATAAAATGTATTTTTAAAAAATATGTTTTGTTTTATGTTTAAAATATGGATTTCTTAATTTTGAGTTAGAAAAGTGGGGGCATCTTGTATAAGGGAATGTATAGCATATTAAAAAAATGATAGGATATTGAAAAAAAAATCAAGGAAGATACAAACAAGTGGAAGCATATACCATGTTCATGGATTGGAAGAATTAACATAATTAAAATGTTGGTACTACACAAAGCAATCCATAAATTCAATGCAATCCAACGACATATTACACAAATCTACAAATATTCCAACAAATCATATGGAAATAAAAGATTCTGATCAGTCTAAGCAATCTTGAGAAAGAACAAAGTTGGAAGGATCACAATATTGGCTATCAAACTATAATACAAAGCCATTATAAACAAAATAATCTGGTAGTGGGACAAGAGCAGACCAACTAGAGGCTCAGGAGGAGGGGGTCCCTCAGCCTGGCCTGGACCCTCGGGTAGGGTCCCTAGGCCTGGCCTGAGATCAGGGTCTATTGGGGCTTTCCTTCCCCTGGCTTCTGGCAGCTTACCCCGCTGCCACTGCTTGCCATTTGTGCATCGCTGCCCCCTTGCCACAGGTTGCCTTCCTCTGTGGGCGACAGGAGTGGGGTGCAATTGCTTGGCTGGCCTGGGCCTCCCGCTGCAGGGTGATTGCTAGCTGACCCCACACAGCCGCCACAGTGTTGCTGGCTGATAGCCTGTGCCTCCCTCCATGGGGCAATCGATCCCGGGGTCCCCAAATTAATTGCCCTGCAGAGGGAGGCTCTGCCTTCCCGTCACAGTGCTAGGTAGCCTGGGCATAACTTTTTTTTTTTAAGTAATAGTAATGCTTACTGAGTGATACAGGGCTAAGTACTATGAAGGGTTTAATAGGAAGGAAACAGACCAAACCCTGCCTCTGCCACCTCCAACACCCAGAGACTACAGCACTTAGAAGTTACACGCAACAGCCATAACTGCTGAATATCTGTTCGCAACAAACCATAGCATATTTATACTGTATCACATTGAGTGATTATAGAAATCTAGTTACATATTGCTTGTATAAAATCTTTTCTTTTGTAAAAAATACTTAAAAAAAAAAAATATATATATATATATATATATATATATATATATATATATATATAACATGTGCAGTTGAAAGCCCTGCCAGGACAGCCAGTCCGTAAACATTCAGTGAGCATGTGCTTTGGAAGAGTGCCCATGCCTCAGGCCCACAGCAACTTCAGCAGGGCTGGTGAGGTTGTGTCCTGGCTGCCACTCAGGGCAAAACTGAGCTGGACCATCATGGGTGGGTACAGCAGGGCTGGCATTGTTCCCTTCTCCAGCCTTGCATCAGGATCAAGATCAGGGTCAGGGTTAGGGACAGGCAGATTGCAGTTTCACTCTGAGTTCCATCCTCAACCTAATTTTGGTCGCAACCTATGGTTTTTCTTGGCTGGTTGGAGGTCCTTTGGGTGGGTGCCCTGGCGGAGAAGCTGGAGAAGTGCCCATAACTGCCTGGTTGAGTGTCTCTCTGGCCCAGAGCCTCTGTCCTGCCTCCTGAAAGAACAGATAGAACAGGCTCCCCCTCAGGAATATTTTGGTCTCAGAGCTTGATCCTGGGTTTCATCAACCTGGATTTCTTCCCCTAGTGTGGCTGATCTGAGTTTCACAAAAAAAGCCTTTGCAGAATAGTCTCTTACAGGAACCTCCAAATCCAATACAGGTAACTACCAACCACCGATCCAGTTATAGTTCTAAATAGGGGGCCCTGGAATAGGTTTAGGTCCTGGCTAAGTTGACCTACACTGGAGAGCCCTCCCAAGAGGCCCAGAATCAACACATGCAGTGGCAGTCTTCAGATCACACCAGAACACCACTGAATGAAATCCATAAAAGAAATAACGAAAGTGTGGATGTGACTGATACAAAGGACTTTGTTAAATCCCACCCTGTGGAATCAGCCCCAAAAAAGTCCACTGGCTATGGATTCCAAGTCATCATGAAAACCAATCCCACCCATTGACATCATAATAATAATGCTTTAACTACAATAGGAGGGCACACACAACCTGGGAGATCAACAAGAGAACCTACATTGTATCATATTGGTACAGAGTAAAAGAAAGGAAGGAATTTAAAACTTATTTTAAAAAATAATGACTGAAAAGTTCCCTAACCTGGTAAAGGAAATAGACATGCAAGTAGAGGAAGGGCAGAGATACTAAATAAGATAAACTCAAAGAGACCCACATGAAGACACATCATAAATAAAATGCAAAGATTAATAACAAAGATAAAATCTTAAAAGCAACAAGAGAAAAGCAGTTAGTTGTGTACAAAGGAGCTCCCACAGATTGTCAGGCCAGAAAAGATTTATTTTATCACAAAATATTCAGAGATGAAAAGCAGCGACCTGCAACCAAAATTACCCAGCAAGGTTATGATTTAGAATGACAGAAGAGATAAAGAGCTTCTAAGACAAGAAAAACTAAAGAAATTCATCAATACCAGTATTACAAGAAACGTTAAAGGGACTTCTTTATAGAATAAGGGAAAGTGGGGGTGGGAGAGAGGAACTGTAAGAAAATATTAAAAAGAAAAAACTCTCACTGGCAATGTCAAACACATAATAAAACCAGTGAATAAACCAACTATGAAGTTAACACAAATGTTAAAGGGCAAAAGTAGGAAGATCATGTATAATTACAATACTAATTTAGGAAGACTCACAGACACACACACACCAAAATAAGTAAAAAAAATGACAAAACATAAACATGCACAGGGTAAATAAAAATGAAATGACTTGCTCTAGCTGGTTTGGATTAGTGGACTAAAGACTGAAGGGTCCCAGGTCTGATTCTGGTTAAGGGCACATGCCTGGGTTGTGGGCTCAATCCCCAGTGTGGGGCATGCAGGAGGCAGTCAATCAATGATTCTCTCTCATCATTGATATTTCTAACTCTCTCTCCCTCTCCCATCCTTTCTGAAATAAATAAAATATATTTTTAAAAACAGAATGACTTTAGAATTAGTTCAAATTTAAGCTGCCATCAATTTAAAATAGATTGTTATAAGTATAGGTTGGTATATGCAGT
The DNA here is from genome assembly GCA_011751065.1 of Lasiurus cinereus. NCBI lineage: Eukaryota > Metazoa > Chordata > Mammalia > Chiroptera > Vespertilionidae > Lasiurus > Lasiurus cinereus. The sequence continues at coordinate 2,002,523 of JAAGEH010000012.1, forward strand.
ACATGGTAACATAAAATCATCAAGAACTCTACAAAAAAATAAAGAGAAAGGAATCTAATCACAACACTATAGAACTGTAAACATACAAGAAATGAAAGCAAGAGAATAAGAAACAAAGAACACAATCAGAGAAACAATAAAATGGCAATAAATATATTCATATTAATAATTACTTTAAATATATATGGGTTAAATGTTCCAATCAAAGGAGATAGGGTACTATACTGCCTCTTAGAGACCTACTTCAGATCAAAAGACACACAGACTAAAACTAAATGCATAAAAAAAGATATGTATGCAAATGGAAACAAACAAAAAAGTTGATGCAGCGATATGAATATCAGATAACAAAGGCTTTATGACAAAGGCTATAGTAAGAAACGAAGAACATTTCAGAATAAGAAAGGTATTAATTCAACATAGCCTTTGTAAATATTACCAGACCCAATCTGAAGCACTTAAATATATAAACAAAATATTGACAGATATATAAAGAAAGATGAACAGTGTTATAGTCATGGTAGGGGACTTTAACACCCCATTAACATCAATGGTTAGATCATCCAAGCAGAAAATCATATTAGATTCAATGTTTATAATTGAAATTTTAGAATGTTTCAGCCCAAAGCAGCAGAATATACATCTTTTTCAAGTACACAAGGAATATTTTCCAGGATAGATCATGTTAGGCCACAAAACATACCACAATAAATTTTTTTATATATTCTATTGATTTTTTACAGAGAGGAAGGGAGAGAAATAGAGAGCTAGAAACATTGATGAGAGAGAAACATCAATCAGCTGCCTCTTGCACACCCCCTACTGGGAAAGTGCCTGCAACCAAAGTATGTGCCGCAGGCCGACGCTCTATCCACTGAGCCAAACCAGTTTCAGCCATCACAATAAATTTAAGAAGACTAAAATTATATCAAGCATCTTCTCCAATCACAATAGTTATAAAACTAGAAATCAATAGCAATAAGAAAACTGGAAGCACAAAGATATGGAGACTAATTAATGTGCTACTAATCAATGGATGAGTTAAAAATTACAGAAAAAAGAAAAAAAATACCCTGAGATAAAATATAAAATATAAAAACACAATGATCCAAAACTATAGGACACAGCAAAACAATTTCTAAAAGGGGAAATTCAAAGCAATATAGGCTTACCTCAAGAAACAAGAAAAATCACTGAGACGATTTAACCTTACACATAAGGAAACTAGAAAGAGAACAACAAAACCTATGTGAGTAAAAGAAAGAAATAATAAAAATCAGAGCAGAAATAAATGAAATAAAATCTAAAAACAACACAAAAGATACAGGAAATCAAGAGCTGGTTTTCTTAAAAGATAAAATTGATAAATTCTCAATCAGACTCAATCAGGGGAAAAAGAGAGAACATAAAATCAGAAATAAAAGAGAAGTGAAAAATGACACCACAGAAACATGAAGGACCTAGAATTAGATGATGAAAATGGATGGGCAACTTTGTGAATATACTAGAATGTCTAAGTTGCACATTTAAAAAGAGTGACTTATCTCAACAAATCTGTTATTTAAGAAATAACAATCTATTTTACTTGTCCTACTCAGAGACAGTATGCAAAAAATAAATAAACACAGAATTATAAGAAAGCACCATGAAGAATTATATGCCAACAATTGGAAGACCTGGACAAAATGGGTAAATTCCTAGAAACATTCATCTATCTTCTAAGACTAGGTCAAGAAACATAAAATCAGAGCAAAATGATAACAACTAATGAATTTAAAACAATAATTAAAAAATTTCCAAAACACAAAACTACTAGACTAGATAGCTTCACTGGTGAATTTTTCCAAATATTCAAAGAAGAATTCTTCTCAACCTAATCCAAAAACACTTAAGAAAACAGGCTCCCAAGAGCATTTTATGAGTGTGGCATTAACTGGACACCAAAACCAGCCAATTATAGGCCAAATAAATGGCAAGATATGGATAGGAAGAATCAACATTGTTAAAATGTCCATACAAAAGGTTCCTATAAGACACAATTCTGCAAACCCATTATAGGCCAATATTTCTGATAAACAATATTGTAAAACTCTTTAATAGAACACTTACAATCCAAATTCAGCAATACATTAAAAATATTATGTACTACTAAAGTCTTGGTGCACAGAATTCGTGAATGGGGGGGGGGGGAGATACAGTATGAGTGTGTGTGTGTGTGTGTGTGTGTGTCCCTCAGCCCAGCCTGTACCCTCTCCAATCTGGGACCCCTTGAGGGATGTCCGACTGCCCAGTTAGGACCAATCCTACTGTTGGCTCCCAATCGCTTACCTGCCTACCTGCCCCTAACTGCTTCTTCCTGCCAGCCTGATCACCCCTAACCACTCCCCTGATGCCTAACTGCTCCCCTGCTAGCCCAATTGCCCCTATCTTCCCTCCCCTACCAGCCTGGTCACCCTCAACTGTCCTCCTCTGCAAGCCTGGCCCCCCTAACTGCCCTCCCCTGTAAGCCTCCCCTGCTGGCCATCTTGTGGCAACCATCTTGTGTTGGAGTGATGGTCAATTTGCATATTACTTCTTTATTATATAGACTGATCAACTGGGATTTACTCATGATATGCAACGTTGGCTGATTATCTGCAAATCACCTAACACTATATACTATATTAACAAAATGAAGGATAAATATCATATGATAATATCAATAGATGAAGGATAAGCATTAGAAAAAAACCAGATCCATTTATGATAACTCTCAGTACATTGGGAATAGAGGGAATATACCTCAACATAATAAATCCATATCCCACAGCTAACATCATTCTCAGTGTTAAAACTTAAAAGCATTTTCCTTAAGATCAGAAACAAGAAAAGGTTGATGTCCACTTTCACCATTTTTATTCAACATAATAACTGAAGTTCTAGACACAGGAATCAGACAAGAAAAAGAAATAAAAGGCATGAAATTAGGAAAAAAGTAAAACTATCATTATTTGAAGATGACTTAATACTATACAGAAAGAAACCTAAAAGTTCCCACAAAAAAAAACTATTAAAACTAATAAACAAATTCAATAAAATAGGAGGCAAAACTAATACTCAGAAATTAGTTGCGTTTTTTATATACCAAAAGCAAACTACCAGAAAGAAAATTAAGAAAACAATCTCATTTATAGTTGAATCAAAAAAATAAAATACTAGGACTAAAATTAATCAAGAAGATAAAAGACCTGTACTCAGAAAACTATAAGACACTGAAGAAAGATATAGAAGATACAAATAAATGGCAAGATATGGGTAGGAATCAATACTGATAAATTATCTATACTACCCAAAGCAGTTTACAGATTCAAAGCAATCTCTATCAATATACCAATGACATTTTTCACAGAATTAGAAGAAATAATCCAAAAATTTAAAATAATAAAAAGATTGAGAATAGTGAAAGTAATCTTGAGAAAGAAGAAGAAAGTTCAAATTATCATGCTACTTAATATCAAGCCATACTACAAAAGACTATATTAATCAAAACAGCATGGTATTGGTATAAAAACTAAAACCTAGCTCAATGAATCAGAATAAGAGCTCAGAAATAAACCCACACGTATATGGTCAATTAATCTATAACAAAAGAGGGAAGAATATACAATGGGGAAAAGACACTCTCTTCACTAAATAGTGTTGGAAAAAGTGGACAGATGCAAAAAAATACCTCGATCATTTTCTTACTCCATATATAGAAATAAACTCAAAATTAATTAAAGACTAAATGTAAAACACCAAACCATAAAACTTCATAGGCAATAAGAAAATCATAGGCAATAAATTCTTTTACAATGCTCTTAGAAATATTTTTGGATATTATATACGCAAGCAAGAGAAACAAAAGTCAAAAAAATAGAATACATTAAACTAAAGCATTTTTACAAAGGAAACAATCAACAAAATGAGAAGACAACCTAATGAATGACAGAATATATTCACCAATGATACATACAATAAGTGGTTAATATCCAAAATATAAACGAAACTTATACAACTGTGCACTAAAACAAACAAATAATCTCGTTAAGGAATTCGCAGAAGATACAATATAATACACAATATAACTGTACACCTGAAAACTGTATAATTTTATTAAGGAAACAGAAACCCAGTGCATGAATTCGTGCAAGGGTAAGGTCCAGCTGGCCCGCCCTGATTGGGGGCTGCCTGGGGGGAAAGGATGCAGAAGGTTATGAGGCCGGCGCTGCCCCTGATCAGGGGCAGGGCTGGCCGGGGGTAAGGCCCATGGGTGGTTGGCTCCTCGAACTGCTGGTTGAAGGGACAATTTGCATATTAGGCTTTTGATATATAGATCACCCCAATAAATTCAGTAAAAAAGGGAGGGAAATGGACAGATCTGAAGAGATATTTCTCCAAGAAGCACATATTGATAGCCAGCAGCCATATGAGAAAAGATACTCAAAGTCATTAAACATCAGAGAAATACAAACTAAAACTACAATGAGATATTACTTCCTGTCAAAATGTCTATCATCAATAAATCAACAAACAAGTATTGATGTGGAGAAAAGGGAATTCTCATGTACTATTGGTGGGATTGCAAATTGGTGCAGGCACTAAAAATAACAGTATGGAGGTTCCTCAAAAAAAATGCAAAATAGACTTGATCTACCCATAAGCCAGCAATACTACTTCTGGGTATTTATCTGAAGAAATCCTAAACACTAATTCAATGAGATATCTGTATCCGTACATTCACTGTAGTGTTATCTTCAATAGTCAAGATATGGAAGGAACCTAAGTGTCCATGGACAGACAAATGGATAAGGAAGAGTTAGCACATATATACAATGGAATATTAGTTGGCCATAAAAAATAATAAAATACTACCATTTGTTACAACATGGATGGACTTAGAGGGTATTATGTTAAGTGAAATAAATCAGTTAGAGAAAGACAAATATCATATGACTTTACTTATATGTAGAATCTAAAAACAAATGAAATGGACAAACAAAACAGAAACAAATTCATAGATACCAGGAACAAACTTAGAGTTGAGGGACTTGGTAAAAAAGTAAAGGGATTAAAAATTACAAATTGGCAGTAACAAAATAGTCATGGGAATGTAAAGTACAGCATAGGGAATATAGTCAATATTGTAATAACTATATATTATAATTATATATAACTATCATATATATATATATAATTATTAGAGGCCTGGGGCATGGAAGGGGGGGGTACCTCAGCACAACCTTGCCCTCTCGAAGTACAGGATCCCTGCTTAGGGAATGTCTAACTGCCAGCTTAGATGGCAGTTAGACATCCTTCTCACAGTCCAGGACCCCTCGCTCCTTACCACCCGCCTGCAGCAGAGGTGGGAGAGGCTACTGCCACTGCCATGTGTTTGCCAGCTGTGAGCTTGGCTTCTGGCTGAGTGCCGCTTCCCCTGTGGGAGTGCACTGACAACCAAGAAGCAGCTCCTGATTTGAGCATCTGCCTCTGGTAGTTAATGAGTGTCATAGCAACCAGTGGTTCCAACGTTTGGTCAATTTGCAAATTAGGATTTTATTATATAGGATATATATATATATATATATATATATATATATATACACACACACACACACACACACACACACACACACACATATGTATATATTATAGTGCCAGGTGGGTATTAAACTTATTGAAAGGATCTCTAGAAATTTAAATAAATATCTAAGCACTCTTCTGTATACTTGAAATTTAATGTTAAATATCAACTATAATTTAAAAAGTAAAAAAACAAACACTTTTTAATTAAAATAAATTAAAGTAGTATTTGACATAATGGTTTTCTCAAAAGGGTTTTTATCACATCTATGTGTTTATATTCAGAAAGAAATGAGGCTTCTATTATAATATACTGTAAAGAGAATGTAGATATAATCCATCTAGCCATTAGATTACATTGAAAATGTTGCAAATACAATACAAAGATGTCTAGTTAATTTTAAATTCAGTTAGTATGTGCATTTCATGTTGTATATATAAAATTTACCACTATTAAGTCTCTTTTATCAAGTACTGCTCAGTTAAATTCTTTAACTAGGAACTTTCCCTAAAGCATAAAGATTCCAAATACAGCCAAGACCGGTTTGGCTCAGTGGATAGAGCATTGGCCTGTGGACTGAAAGGTCCCAGGTTCGATTCCGGTCAGGGGCATGTACCTTGGTTGCAGGCGCATCCCCAGTAAGGGGCGTGCAGGAGGCGGCTGATCGATGTCTCTCTCTCATCGATGTTTCTGATTTTCTATCCCTCTCCTTTCCTCTCTGTAAAAAATCAATAAAATATATTTAAAAAAAAAAAGATTCCAAATACAGTCAATTCAAATTGTTATCTATGAATAACAACTGAGCAGACAATCAAGACAGAAATCAGTTATATCTGAATCAAATTTGGTACTTACTTTGATTCTGAGTATGTTTTGACTGATTGGAAAGGTCTTCATTTTCTATATAAAAATTAATAAACAAGAAGTTAATTTCAAGTTTTATTGAAATTATCTAACACCATAATAATAATCAGCAACTGGAGCCAAATAAAGAAAAACCCAGGATATGTATGTATACTATGTTAGGAAAAACCACTTATGCCAAAGGAGTGGGAGAGGAAATAAGAAAGAATCATAGTAACTATATATAGAATTATAGGATCATGAATAATTGATCTTACACTACCCACCACATTTCTCCTTCACTTATAAGGTTTTGAATAAACATTGTCATATTATAGATATACTTGAGACCCGGTGCACGAATTTGTGCACCAGTCAGGTCCCTCAGCCTGGCCTGTGGGATTGGGCTGAAACCAGCTCTCCAACATCCCAAGGAGTCCCGGATTGCGAGAGGACACAGACCAGGCCAATGGACCCCACTGGTGCATGATCGGGGCCAGGGAGGGAGGTGGGAGGTTGGCCAATCAGGGAAGGACCACAGGAAGGGTCCAGAGTGTGTTGGCCCACCTCGATTAGTCCCAATAGGCCGGACCCTAGTAGCAACCTAACCTACAGGTTGGAGTATCTACCACCTGGTGGTCAGTGCATGTCATAGCAACTGGTTGACCAGTTGACTGTCTGCCCGCTGGTGGTCAATGCATATCATAGTGAGCGGTTGAGTGGCCTTAGCTTATCATTAGCGTATTACGCCTTGATTGGCTGAACAGCCAACTGGCGGACAGGACACTTAGCATATTAGGCTTTTTTATGTAGGATTTAAGAACACTTTGTGGAAAGACAACTGCCTACATAAACCATCCAGGAGAAAGTGTAGCTTGTATATGGAATGCAGAGAGGAACCACTGTCACTGGCAAAGCTAACAGACAGTCACTTCTGGGCACCACTCCCTACAACAGTGGAACAACTCAAAAGTGGGAGGCAGATGTTGTGTACAGAATCCAGTGCTATCTGAGGAACCAATTTTGCAAGCCATGTGGATCATCGAAGCCAATAGAAAGAAAGTGACCCTGCCCACTTATTGCACTCAGTTATGAAAAAGGCTCTATGCTAGGAGCTGTCAGGGAAAACTACCCTGTTTGAACTGAATTGAAGCCCATGAGACTGATAAATCTAAACCATACTTCTTTGCACCCACCATGGGAAATGTCCTAACCAAACCATTGGTCAAAGATACAATAGAAAAAAAAAATTACCTCTTATTGCTTGGCAGTAACTGTCCAAGAAACCAATAATTCAACATGCATAAGATCCAAAGGGAACACACAAGCCCTGACATGGTCAGCCAAAAAAAACCCACATAACTGGTTTAAAGAATTTAATACAAACAAACAACTAGGAGAGGTGATATCTATCAATTAAAGATGCAATAAAAGAAAAAGAACTTTAAAAACCTATAATACAAATTAATAATACATATAATACTGTAAGATATAAGAAGAGAAGGTAAACACTTTATAAAAATGTGACTCCAAATGACTAACTACAAAGAATGGTGAAGATTAGAAATAATATTACCAAAAGCAAAATAAAATAAAAATTGCATTGAAAATGGCAATACTACAAAAAACAGATATCATACATGGAAAAGAGACTTAGAAGACAAATACAACACAAAATAAGAGTATCTGAGAAAAAAGAACAGGTGAAAAACCACTAATTAAAGAAACAATAAAAATAAAATTTCCTAAACTTTAAAGACTTGGAGTTTTCCTATCCAAAGGGCTTACAGAGTTACAGGAAAAATTATAAGATACACACCTAGACACCTAGGTGAAATATCTGAACTCCAGGATTAAAGGCATTTCTGAGCACTAAAGATAAGAAAACTTTTATTTGTAAGATTTCAAAAAGAAACTAAGGTTCTGATAGAGAAAAGAAAATGAACTGGAATTGGTTTCTCATCTGTAGCACTATATGTGCCCTTTTTGAAGAAAGCTATTGAAACACTTTCCATTAAAAGAAAATTAGAGGGAAGAGAGAGCAGCTCAGAGTTGCAATGGGAGTGTTTGTTGGCAAGTTAAGAGTCAGTTATCCTCCAGGAGAAAGTGGGGGACTGCTGGACGGGGCTCCCATGGCCAGGAAGCCCCACTGCCACGGGGTTTTTGTCTGCTGGAGCCACCAGCAGGAATGCGGAGACCGCACCATCTTGCAGAGGGAGGTTGATATCTGCGGCGGTCTGAAAGCTGCAGTGGAATCATTCACCGAACAGCCGGGGACCCAGAACACTGCTCTCCTATCGGCGCAGACACAAGGCGGACTCAGAGGAGATCCACATGGCACACGGAAAAGTCAGATTTCGCCTGGGATAAGGTGAGGTCTCCTGTCCCGCAGAACAGAGACACACACACTGTGGGAATTTGTTTTAGCTTATTCTACTTGTTTTATTTTGCTTTTTATTTGCTTTGTTTTGGTTTGTTTTTTACCTCTCTTTTCCCTCGCCTCCCTCGATACCAGTTGTTATTTATAGTGTGTATTAATCTCCAGGTACTGGTTTGCTGGCCTTTGGCCTTTGTTGGGACTGTTCTATTGGAGTTTTCTCCTGACATTTATATTTTGTTCCCCTTTTCTCTCTTATCCTCTTTCTTTTCTCTCTTTTTTTCGCTTTCTCTTTTCTTCTTCTTCTCCTTTTTATTTATTTTATTTTATTTTTTGTTCATTTATTTATTTAGTTTTCTCCCTATCCCAATTTGATTTTGGCACTTCTTCCCTTTCTTTTTTCCTCATTTTCCTCTTCTTCTTTCTCTACTTACCCCTAATTTGTCTTTCATTGGTAGGTCACCTTATTGGTGATTATTAACATCGTGAATACATTTCTGTTCAGTGCCTTGTGTGCTGTACCGGGTCGTGTTTTAGTTTGTGCCTTTGAATCAACGTAGGAGAGAGAACTACATAACCACACACCCAGAGAAGAAAGACCATGGGCAGAAGAAGAAACAGCCTGCATACAACAGAAAGGCAGGTATCACCAGAAAAGGAAGTAAACGAAATAGAAGCAAATAGGACTACATCAAAATAAAAAGCTTTTGCACAGCAAAAGAAACGATCAACAAAACAACATGAAAGACCACTGTATGGGAGAACATATTTGCAAATGTTATCACTGATAAAGGTTTAATCTCCAACATCTACAGCCAACTTATACAACTTAATAAAAGGAAGATAAACGATCCAATAAAAAAATGGGCAATGGACCTAAATAGAACCTTTTTGAAAGACGACAGAAGGAAGGCCAAGAGACACATGAAAACATGTTCAAAGTCACTAATTATCCGAGATGCAAATCAAAACGACAATGCGATACCATCTTACACCTGTCAGAATGGCAATCATCAACAAATCAACAAACGACAAGTGTTGGCGAGGATGCAGAGAAAAAGGAACACTTGTGCACTGTTGGTGGGAATGCAGACTGGTGCAGCCACTGTGGAGAACAGTATGGAGTTTCCGCAAAAAACTAATAATGGATCTCCCATTTGATCCAGTAATACCACTTTTAGGAATTTATCCTAAGAAATCACAAACACCAATCAGAAAGGATTTATGCACACCTTTGTTCATAGCAGTACAATTTACAATAGCTACAATTTGGAAACAGCCTAAGTGCCCATCAGCAGATCAGTGGCTCAGAAAACTGTGGTATGTCTACACAATGGAATTCTATGCTGCCATTAAAAAGAAGGAACTCTTACCATTGCAGCAACCTGGATGGAACTGGAGAGCCTTATGCTTAGTGAAATAAGCCAGTCTATGAAGGAGAAGCACCACATGATCTCACTCATTTGTGGATAATAAAGAACATTGTAAACTGATGAACAAAAGGATAGATACAGAGGCAGTAAAGCATCAAACAGACTGTCAAATTATAGCAGGAAGATTAAGAAGAGGTGGGGTAGATAAGAGATCAAAGGACTTGTATGCATGCATATAAGCATAACCAATGAACATAGACACTGGGGGGTTGGGGTATGCCTGGGAGGGAGGGGGGCAACAGGGAGATATGTATACATGTAACACAATAAAAATTAATTAATTAATTAATTAATTAACAACAACAAAAGAAAATTAGAATGAATATATCAACAAAGAAAATCAAAGAACAGAAGGAACAGTAAGAAGCCATAAATTCAGAGGCACAGAAGTAAAAGTGCATAGAATTCCAAGAAAAGATAAATGTATTAAAAAAAAGGGGAGAAAATATGAAGTCAAATGATGAAGTGTAAAACAGCTTTGTTTAAAGTTTTTGTATACCTACAACCATAATGAATATGAAGGTGATCACTAGCAATGAAAGATAAAATTTTAAAGCTAAAAATCTGTTATCTATATACCAGAGGCCTGGTACACAAAATTTGTGAACTGAAGGGGTAACCCTCAGACCAGCCTGCACCCTCTCCAATTTGCGGATATCCCTCAGAGGATATCCCTGCAGGATTGGGCATAAACTGGCAATTGGACATCCCTCTCACAATCTGGGACTGCTGGCTCCTAACCGCTTGTCTGCCTGACTGCCTGGTTAGCCCCCAACTGCTGCTCTGCTGGCCAGATTGATGCCTAACTGTTCCCCTACTGGCCTGCTTGCACACAACTGTCCTCCACTGCCAACCTGATCTCGCTCCCAACTGCCCTCCCCTGGTGGCCTGGTCACCACAGTGGAAGCCGCGCAGAACAGCAGCTGAGGGAACTCTGGAAAAGCCACAGGGAGCAGCAGCGGAGATTTGCTCTCCAGTGGGGTTGGGGTTGAGAGAACTCCAGCAGCTGGCGTGCCTCCTGGCATGGCCATGGGAACCACTGCAGCAGATGCACGGAGGGGCCACTGGACCTCCTGAACCTGTGGGGCTGTGGGAACAGTGGCCGCAGGTGCGCAGAGCAGCTGATCTTGTACCTGCTGTGAGTGCTATAATCTTGTGACAGCATTATGGCATAAGGGTTAGTTTGTATATTAACCCCTTATTATATAGGATATATTAGTAAAACCTCAATATGCAAATCGACTGAATGGCAGAACTGAATAACTGGTTGCTATGACGTGCACTGACCACCATGGGCTGTGTTCAGAATATGGTGAGGGTCAGCAGCAGGCATCAGAATGTGGAACATGGCGGGCATCAGCAACAGCAGGGTGGTGGAACAGGTTAGTTGAGGCACCAAACCAAGGCAGGGTACCAGATGCTATCATTGGGGCAAGCCTCTGGTGGTTACTGAAAATTCTTTGCTTCCATGCACCATGGTTCCACTGGGCACTTGCACATCCTGCTGGTGGCAGCCCCGTTTGCACCTATAGTCAGCGCTAGAGCTACCGCTCACACCCACTACCTGCACCCAGCACCAATCGCAATAGCTCGGTGCTGTCAGCAGGGCTGTCACCTCTCATGGCTTCTCCACCTCCCTCTGCTCCAGCGATCGGGGCTGGCAGCAGCCTCTTGCACCCTCTGCCAGGAACCGACCTGTTTGCACCTGCAGCTGGCTCCAGAGACACTGCTTGCATCTGCTACCACCGCCTAGCACCAGTCCCGATTATTCAGCAACGTCAACAGGAGTGAGCAGCAGCTGCCAACCCCAATCACCCTAAGGGCTTCTCCACCTCCCCCTGCTCCTGAGAGGCAATATGAGCAGCAGCTGCTGCTCAAACCTGCTGACAGCACTGGACTCGCTCACACCTGCCAGTCCCAATTACTCTGCATTATCAGTGGGTGCGAGCGGGGCTGGGGCCACCAGCACATGGAGTGGCAGCAGCAGAAGTGGGACTGCCAGCAGACAGGGGATCAGGAGCCATGAGCAGTAGGGGCCGGGTGGGTTCATAGAGGATGGGCTGAGATCCCCTGTCCTTGTGCCCAATGCAGCCTCATAGCCCAAGTTCCTTTCAAGGTGCAAAAATTCATGGACTGAGCTTCTCGCACAAGAATAGTAATGATCCCTGACTGGTTTGGCTCAGTGGATAGAGCATCGGCATGTGGACTGAAGGGTCCTAGGTTATATTCCAGTAAAGGGGACATGCCTGGGTTGTGTTCTCTATCCCCAGTAAGGGGCATACAGGAGGCAGCTGATCAATGATACTCTCTAGTCATTGATATTTCTAACCCTCTCTCCCTCTCCCTTCCTCTCTGAAATCAATAAAAATATTAAAAATGTATTAAAAAAGAATAATAATGAATAAAAGTAAAATGGAAGGGAAAAATAAGAAACTAAGAAAAAATATTTAACTTTAAAGTTGCTTGAAATTCCTATTAAGTCTCTTCACTGATTTAATAAACAGAATCATTTATATATAATATGTAAACCAAGTAACCTACTAAATAAACAAATCCCAAAAATATTTGAAAATAAATATACAAGCAAAACATTTTTGTAAAATAAAAAACAAAAGTGAGTTAGGATAATATTAATAAGGCCTGGTAAAAGGAAATATTATAAAGTATAACTGAGCTGACTTTTTTTATGGCTAGGAAATTCAAAATACCTTTAAGATAAAAACAGGCCCTAAATGGTTTGGCTCAGTGGATACAATGTATATTTGTGGGGGAGTGTAAATTTCTGAACGCAGCCCATGGTGGTCAGTGCACGTCATAGCAACCAGTTGTTCAGTTGTTCTGCCATTCAGACTGTTTTCATATTGAGGTTTTACTAATATATCCTACCTAGAGTGTATATCAAGGGACTGTTGAGGACCACTGGACTGGACTTCCCCTGAACTGGCAGCCTACACTGCTGCTGAAATTTCTCCTGGAGCGACTGGCTCTGCCACAGAGACTGCACCATCAGAAGCCCATACATCACAGGACTTTACAACCAAAATACCCAGGCACCAGCTGTGAACCCAGGAACATGGGATTTCAAGCAGTACAAATACGTAGACTTGGATGAGCTCTGCACCTTCTCATGGAAAGGTCAAATTACACTAAGGGAAAGGAGAGAGACAGAGAGAGAGAGAGAGACACCCAGGGAGGGAGGGAGGGAGGGAAAGAATATGAATCAGACAGCAGCAGAAGAGAGATCATGGGGTGACAAAGAAACAACCCGCATATAAAAGAAAAAGAGGCAGCAATAAAAAGGAAGTAAGCAATATGTCAGAGAAAGAATTCAGAGAAATGGTCATAAGAGAAATGGAAGACAAATTCAACAATATGTGTAAGAACCAAGACGAAATGAAGAAGAATTAAGAAGAAATGAAAAATGACATAGCTGCCTTATATAAAGAACTCAATAAAATGCAAAAAGAGGAGACTAAAAGAAGCAAAGGACTGCATCAGTGAACTAGAAGACAAAGTAGGAAAAAATACCCAGGAAGAGAATTATCTAGAAAAAAAAACCTTAAAAAACAGGGAGAGCCTAAGGAAACTTTGGAACAACACAAAACAAAACAACATCCACGTAATAGGAGAGGCAGGAAGAGAGGAAGCTGAGTTTGAAGAAATAATGACAGAAAACTTCCCTGATATAGAAAAGAAAAAACCCACACAAATTCAAAAAGCTCTCAGATTTCCAAACAATATGAACCCAACAATACGGACACTAAGGCACATTAAAATTAAATCGGCAGACAGCAACGACAAAATAGGAATCTTAAAAACAGCCAGAGAGAGACAGAAAGTTGCCTAAAAAGGATCCCCCTCAGACTAGCGACTGATTTCTCAACAGAAACACATCAGGCCAGAAGTGAATGGAATGAAATATACAATGTTATGCAAAGGAAGGGTCTAAATCCAAGAATACTGTGCCACACAAGGCTATCAATCAAAATTGAGGGTGAAATCAGGAGCTTCACAGACAAAAAAAGGAAGAGGGAGTTTATTACCACCAAACCAGCAATGCAAGAAATGCTAAAGGGTCTGCTCTCAAAAGAAGAAATAGGAAGGGAAGAAGGAACACAGGCGTAAAGAATAAAAATGACAATAAACAAGTACCTATAAATAACAACTTTAAATGTAAATGAATTAAATGCCCCAATCAAAAGACATGGAGTAGCTGAGTGAATAATAAAACATGACCCATATATCTGCTGGATACAGGAAACCCACCTCAGAAAAAGACTAACACAGACTGATGGGAAAGGGATGGAAAAAAGTATTTCAGGCAAATGGAAATAAAAGGAAAGCTGGGGTAGCAATACTTATACTGACAAATTAGATCTCAAAGTGAAGGACATAACAAGAGATAAGGAAGGCCACTTCATAATACTAAAGGGAGCAAACCAACAAGAAGATATAACTCTGGTAAACATATATGTACCCAATACAGGAACACTGAAATACATAAAAAACTTCTGGAGGATATCAAGGGAGAGATTGACAGCAATACAGTCATAGTAGGGAACTTTAATACTCCACTATCACAACTGGACAAATCTTCTAAACAAAAAATCAGCAAACATCAATCCTAAATGACTCACTAGATCTGATGGAATTGACATCTTCAGAACATTGCACCCCAAAGCCATAGAATATACGTTCTCCTCAAGTGCACATGGGTCATTTTCAAAGACAGACCACATACTGGGTCACAGGCAAAGTCTATTTTAATTCAAGAAGATAGAAATCATATCAAGCATCTCAGATCACAAAGGCATAAAACTAGAAATCAACTACAATAAAAGCAATCAAAGTAATAAAATACCTGGAGGCTAAATAGCATGCTATGCAATAATGACGAGGCTACCAGAGAGATCAAAGCATCACAGCAACAAACAACAATGAAAACACAACTATGCAAAATCTCTGAGACACAGTAAAAGCAGTGCAGAGAGGGAAATTCACAGTTTTACTGGCCTACCTCAAAAAATAAGGAAAAATGATAATAAATTATCTAAACCTACAACTCACAGTTAGAAGGAGAGCAACAAAAAAAGCCCAGGAAGCAGAAGGAAAGAAGTAAAAAGATCAGAATGGAGATAAATGACAGAGACCAAAAACAAAAGAAAACAACAACAACAACAAAAGATTAACAAAACCAAGAGCTGATTCTTTGAAAGGATAAACAATGTTGATGAACCTCTATCCAGGCTCACAAAGAAGCAAGGAGAGAGTACGCAAATAAAAAAAAAATAGAAATGAAAGATGTGAAGTAATAAAAAATCCCACAGAAATACAAACGATTATGAAAAAATACTATTAACAAATCTATTCCAACAAAATGGACAACCAAGATGAAATGGACATATTTTTAGAAAAATACAGGCTACCAAGACTGAATCAAGAAGAATCAAGACACCTGAATAGGCCAATAACTACTAAAGAAATTAAAACAATGATAAAAAATCTTCTAGTAAATAAAAGCGCTGGTCCAGACAGCTTTAGAGGGGAGTCCTATCCAGCATTCAAAGAGAAGCTAAAACCTATCCTCTTCAGACTCTTCCAAAAAATTTAAGGGGAAGGCACACTTCCAAGCTTTCTAGGAAGCCAGCATTACCCTAAACCCAAAACCAGATAAAGACAGCACCAAAAAAAGAGAAATACAGGTCAATATCATTGATGAACATAGATGCTAAAATCATCAACAAAATTCTAGCAAATGGGATTCAGCAATATATTACAAAGATCATACACCATGACCAAGTGGGATTTATTCCAGGGATGCAAGGATGGTACAATATCTGCAAATTAGTAAATGTGATACATCACATAACCAATCTGAGAGACAAAAATCACATAATCATATCAATTGATGTAGAAAAAGCATTTGACAAAATCCAACATCCTTTCTTGATAAAAACTGTCTGCAAAGAGGGAAAAGAGATCATACCTCAACATAATAAAAGCCCTATATGACAAACCTACAGCTGACATCATAATCAATGGGCAAAAACTAAAACCATTTCCCCTAAAAACAGGAATAAGACAGGGATGCCCACTTTCACCACTCCTGTTCGATATAGTACTAGAAGTACTAACCATAGTGATCAGACAAGAAAAAATAAAAGGTATCCAAATTGAAAAAGAAGAGGACGTGATACTATGCATAGAACACCCCAAAGACTCCACCAAAAAGCTATTTGACCTAATAATGAATTTGGCACTGTAGCAGGATACAAAATTAATAACCAGAAATCTATGGCCTTTTTATACACCAATAATGAACTCACAGAAAGAGAAAGGCAAAAAACAATTCCATTTACCATTGCACCAAAAAATTTGGATACCTAGGAATAAACTTAACAAAGGACGTAAAAGACCAGTACTAGGAAAACTACAGGACATTATTGAAAAAGGAGATAGAGGAAGACATAAACAAATGGAAGAACATACCACGTTCATGGGTTGGTAAAATCAACATGATTAAAATTTCCATACTACCTAAAACAATCTATAGATTCAATGTAATACCTATTAAAATACCAATGGCATATTTCAAAGATCTAGAATAAACTCTCGAAAAATTCATCTGGAATAAAAAAAGAGCCCGAATAGCCACAGTTATCCTGAGAAAGAAAACCAAGTTGGAGAGATCACAATACCAGATATTAAGCTATATTACCAAGCCACTGTTCTCAAAACTGCCTGGTCTTGGCATAGGAACAGATATATAGACCAATGAAACAGAATACAGAACCCAGAAATTGACCCAAGCCATTATACTCAATTAATATGTGACAAAGGAGGTAAGAGCATACAATGGAGTCAAACAGTCTCTTTAATAAATGGTGCTGGGAAATTTGGTCAGATACATGTAAAAAAATGAAACTAGATCACCAACTTAAACCATACACACACAAAAAAACTTCCAAATGGCTAAAGGGCCGAAACCGGTTTGGCTCAGTGGATAGAGCGTCGGCCTGTGCACTGAAAGATCCCAGGTTCGATTCCAGTCAAGGGCATGTATCTTGGTTGTGGGCACATCCTCAGTAGAAGGCGTGCAGGAGGCTGCTGATCAATGTCTCTCTCTCATGGATGTTTCTAACTCTCTATTCCTCTTCCTTCCTCTCTGTGAAAAATCAATAAAATATACTTAAAAAAAAATAGCTAAAGGACTTGAATGTAAGACAGGAAACCATAAAAATCCTACAAGACTCCATAGGCAGCAAAACTACAGACATATGTTGTAGCAATATCTTTACAGACACAGACCCTAGGGCGAGAGACTAAAGAGAAAATAAACAAATGGGACTACCTCAAAATAAAAATCTTCTGCACAGGAAAGGAAACCATCAACAAAACAGCAAGAAAGCCCACTGCTTGGGAGAACATATTTGCCAAGTATATTCCTGATAAGGTTTTAATCTCCAAACTTTACAGAGAACTCATACAACTTAACAAAAGGAAGATAAATGATCCAATAAAAAAATGGTCAATGGATCTAAAATACACTTTTTAGAAGAGGACACATAGAAGGCCCAGAGACAAATGAAAACCTATTCAAAGTCACTAACCATCCAAGAGATGCAAATCAAAATGACAATGAGGTACCATCTCACACCTGTCAGAATGGCTATCATCAACAAATCAATAAACTGTTAAGTGCTAGAGAGGATATGGAGAAAAAGGAACCCTCTTGTACTGCTTGGGGAATCCAGACTGGTGCAGCCACTGTGGAGAACAGTATGGAGCTTCCTCAAATATTTGAAAATGGAACTGCCATTTGACCCAGTAATAACATTTCTAGGAATATATCCCAAGAAACTAGAAACACCAATCAGAAAGGATATTGCATCCCTATGTTTATAGCAGCATTATTTACAATAGATATGATTTGAAAATAGCCTAAATTCCCATCTACAGATGAGTGGATTAGAAAACGATGGTACATCTACACAATGGAATACTATGCTGCTATATAAAAGGATGAATTCTTACCATTTATAGGAGCATGGATGGAACTGGAGAGCATTATGCTAAGTGAAATAAGCCAGTCAGTTAAAGAAAAATACCACATAATCTCACTCATTTATGGATAATAAAAAACATTATAACCTGATAAATCAAAAGATAAATACAGAGTTAGAGAAGCATCAAATAGACTGTCAAATTACAGTGGAAAGACTGGGGAATATTGGAGAGACGGGGGTAAGAGATCAACTGAAGGACTTGTATGTATGCATACAAGCATAAGCAATGGACACAAGACACCTTGGATGAGGGCATGTGTTGGGGTATATGGGGGAAAAGGAGACATATGTACTATATTTGTACTACTATAAACAATAAAATAAAATTTAAAAAATTAAACATAGATGGTGAAATAAAATGCTTCCAAGGTAACAAAAATGTTAAAGTAGAATAGCACCACCTAACCAGCCCTGCAAGGAATGCTCAAAGGACTGCTATAATGAGAAGAAATAGAGAAGGGACATAGAGAGAAAAATAATTAAAATAGCAATAAATAAGTACATTATCAATAATAACCTTAAATGTAAATGGCTTAAAAGATCCAATCAAAAGACACAGGGTGGCTAAACAGATACAAAAATATGTCTCATATGCTATCTACAAGAGACCCACCTCAGAACAAAAAAAAATGCACATAGAAAGAGAATGAATAGATGGGAAAAAATTCCATGCAAATGAAAAAAAACACAAAGCTGACAAAATGGACTTCAGGGGGAGGAGAAAATGGCGGCGGAGTAGACGGACGCGTCTGGAGCTTTGTCGCTGGGCAGAGGGAGAGAGAGCGGCTGAGAGTTGCATTGGGAGTGTTTGTTGGCAAGCTAGGAGTCAGTTGTCCCCCAGGGGAAGGCGGAGAACTGCTGGAAGGGGCTCTCCCGGCCAGGCAGACCCACTGCCACGGGGTTTTTGTCTGCCGGAGCCACCAGCGCGAACGCGGAGCCCGAGCCATCTTGCAGTGGGAGGTGGATGTCTGCGGCGCTCTGAAGCCTTCGGCTGGGCACCCATCGAGCAGCCAGGAACCCGGGGACCCAGAACTCCGCTCTCCAATCAGCGCAGACACGCGGCGGAATCAGAGATCCACAGAGCTAACGGAAAGGTCAGATTGCGCCTGACTTAAGGGGGAGGTGGATGTCTGCCGAGGTCTGAAAGCTGCGGCTGACGGAGGCACCCACAGAGCAGCCAGGGACCTAGAGCGCGGCTTCCCAGGCGGCACAGACGCGCAGGCGGAGGATTCAGAGATCCACACTGCGCGCGTGCGTGGAAGGGTCAGACTTAGCCTGGGCCAGGGTGCGGTCTCCTACCCCCGCAGGGCACAGACGCGCACTGTGGGAGCCGGGCTGCGGGAAAGCTGCCTCTGGAGAGGCCCACGGAGGTGGTCAGGACGTGATCCCTGAGTGTGAAGGCAGACCCTCTGAGCTGTTGACGGAGGAGAGCTCCAGAAAACGACTCTTTTTTTTTTTTCTTTCCTTTTTTTTTTTTATTTTTCTCTGGGGCAGAGGGACAACCTGGGAGTTATTGCAGTGTCCAGGCTGCAAAACCCCCACAAACTGGTTTTGGGAACCACAGAGTAGCAGGATCTGAGCACAGCCAAGAGAGGTCCTGTGCTTTGTCTCAGAGATCAATTCCGAAACACTGCCACCCAATGGATGACACACAAATTGACTCTCGCATAACCACAAGAGAATAAAGACATTAAAACACCAAGAGGGGAACACAGGGAACTGCAATACCTCCCCTACTCTGTGTGTCAAGCAGAATAATAGTGGAAGTGAAGGACCATTCTATTTTTCTTCTTCTTCTTTTTTTTTTATTTTTCCTTTTTTCTTTTTTTTTAATTTTTAATTCTTTATTTTTCATTTTCACATATTTTAATTAAAAGAATATTTTTTTTCTTTCTGCCTCAATTGATTTTACCTTTATAATTATTACATTTTTGTTTTAAACTAGTATTATTAATTACTACTAGTAATTTACCGTTTTTGGAAAAAAAAAGTGTCATTTTGTTTTCTCTTTATTTTATTTCGGGATTAGAGTTCTACATTCTAATTTCATCTTCCCTTTAGCATAATTTTACTCCAACTCAACTCCACCTTTATGCCAACACTTTCCTCCTAACTTTCCCCATTTTGCTGTCTTGTCTCTCTTTCCCTTTTCCAACTTTTGATTCTCCCTATTTTTCTCTTTACCTGATTAAAATTTCACCCCATTTATATATCTAATTTCAAATCCCCTACTACAAGTCCACACAAACCTCTCCCCTCTTGTCTTCACTAGCCAAAAAGTTGTTTTTTCTCGATGTCCTTTTATTGCTATTTGCCTGAAAAGTGATTATATCGATCTTTTGAAATTTTTTTTTGAGAGATTGTTTTAGTTTATTCTACTTGTTTTATTTTGCTTTTTGCTTGCTTTGTTTTCTACCTCTCTTTTCCCTCATCTCCCTCGATACCAGTTGCTATTTGCAATTTGAATCAATATCTAGGTACTGGTTGCTGGCCTTCATTGGGATTAGTGACTGTTCTATTGAACTTCTCTCCTGACATCTATATTTTGTTCCTCTTTTCTCTCTTATACACTTTCTTTTCTCTCTGACTTTTTTCTCTTCCTCTTTTCTTCTCCTTTTTCACCTTTTTATTTTCTTATTTTATTTTATTGTTCATTTATTTATTTATTTATTTATTTTTTCTCTCACTCTCCCAATTTGATTTTGGCACTTCTTTCTTTTCTTTCTTCCTCATTTTCCTCTTCTTCTTTCTCTATCTACCCCTAATTTGCCCTTCATTGGTGGTCACCTTATTTGTGATTATTAACATCTTGAATACATTTCTACTCAGTGCCTTGTGTGCTGTACCTGGTCGTGTTGTAGTTTGTGCCTTTCAGTCAACGTAGGAGAGAGCACTACATAACCAGACACCCAGAGAAGAAAGACCATGGTCAGAAAAAGAAACAGCCCACAAAAGACAGAAAGGCAGGTTTCACCAGAAAAGGAAGTAAACAAAATAGAGCCACAAATAAGCCTACCAGAGAAAGAGTTCAGAGAAATTATCATAATGTGGTTGAAAAGATTGGAAGACAAATTTGACAATATGAGTAAGGGCCAAGAGGTAACGAATAAGAACCTAGAGGAGGCGAAGAAGCGTGAAGAAGAAATGCAGAAGAAACTAGAGGACGTGCTGAATAAACAAGAAGAAATGCAGAAGAAACTAGAGGAGGTGCAGAATAAACAAGAAGAAATGAATAATGACATCACTGCTATAAAGAACTCAATAGAAAGCATCAAAAGTAGACTAGAAGAAGCAGAGGACCGCATCAGTGAGCTAGAAGACACGGTAGGAAAAAATACCCAAGTACAGCAGCTTCTAGAAAAAAAAGTTAAAAAGCAAGAGGAGAGTCTAAGGGAACTTTGGGATAACATGAAACAAAATAACATCCGCATAATTGGGGTTCCAGAAAGAGTGGAAACTGAACAAGGATTAGAGAACGTGTTTGAAGAAATAATGACAGAAAATTTCCCCAATATAGAAAAGAAAAAACCCACACAAATCCAAGAAGCTCACAGAGTCCCAAGCAAAATGAACCCCAACAAACCGACACCGAGGCACATTATAATTAAATTGGCAAACACCGACGACAAAGTAAGAATCTTAAAAGCAGCCAGAGAGAAACAGAAAGTTACCTACAAAGGAACCCCCATAAGACTAGCTACTGACTTCTCAACAGAAACTCGTCAGGCCAGAAGAGAATGGAATGAAATATACAAAGTCATGCAAAGGAAGGGTCTGAATCCAAGAATACTGTACCCTG
>JAAGEH010000012.1:2029642-2065085 GCA_011751065.1 Lasiurus cinereus
TACTACAAAGCAACTGTTCTCAAAACAGCCTGGTACTGGCACAAGAACAGACATATAGATCAATGGAATAGAATAGAGAACCCAGATATCCACCCAAACCACTATGCTCAATTAATATTTGACAAAGGAGGCATGAACATTCAATGGAACCAAGATAGCCTCTTTAATAAATGGTGTTGGGAAAATTGGACAGATACATGCAAAAAATTGAAACTGGACCACCATCTTACACCAAATACAAAAATAAACTCAAAATGGATACAGGACTTAAACATTAGAAGGGAAACCATAAAAATACTAGAGGAATCCACAGGCAGCACAATCTCAGATATATGCCGAAAGAACTTCTTCACTGATACTGCTCCAAAGGCAATGGAAGCTAAAGAAAAAATAAACAAATGGGACTACATCAAAATAAAAAGCTTTTGCACAGCAAAAGAAACCATCAACAAAACAACAAGAAAGATCAATGCATGGGAGAACATATTTGCAAATGCTATCACTGATAAAGGTTTAATCTCCAAAATCTACAACCAACTTATACAACTTAATAAAAGGAAGATGAAGGATCCAATAAAAAAATGGGCAATGGACCTAAATAGAACCTTTTCAAAAGACGACAGAAGGAAAGCCAAGAGACACATGAAAACATGTTCAAAGTCATTAATCATCCGAGAGATGCAAATCAAAACGACAATGCGATACCATCTTACACCTGTCAGAATGGCAATCATCAACAAATCAACAAACGACAAGTGTTGGCGAGGATGCGGAGAAAAAGGAACCCTTGTGCACTGTTGGTGGGAATGCAGACTGGTGCAGCCACTGTGGAGAACAGTATGGAGTTTCCTCAAAAAACTAAAAATGGATCTCCCATTTGACCCTGTAATCCCACTCTTAGGAATTTATCCTAAGAAATTACAAACACCAATCAGAAAGGATTTATGCACCCCTATGTTCATAGCCGCACAATTTACAATAGCCACAATTTGGAAACAGCCTAGGTGCCCGTCAGCAGATGAGTGGATCAGAAAACTGTGGTACATCTACACAATGGAATTCTATGCTGCCATTAAAAAGAAGGAATTCTTACCATTTGCAGCAACCTGGTTGGAACTGGAGAGCCTTATGCTTAGTGAAATAAGCCAGTCAATGAAGGAGAAGCATCACATGATCGCACTCATTGGAGGATAATAAAGAACATTATAAACTGATGAACAAAAGGATAGATACAGAGACAGTAAAGCTTCAAACAGACTGTGAAATTACAGCAGGATGATTAAAGTTAGGTGAGGTAAATAAGAGATCAATCAAAGGACTTGTATCTATGCATATAATCATAACCAATGAACAGAGACACTGGGGGGTTGGGGTATGCCTGGGAGGGAGGGGGGCAATGGGAAGATATGTATAAAAAATTAATAAAAAAAAAAATGGACTTCAAAATAAAAACTAGAGTAAGAGACACTAAAAGTCACTACTTTAATACTAAAAGAATCTATCTAACAAGAGGACATCACCCTGGTAAACATATATACACCCAAATATATTAAAAAAAAAATTCTAGGGGACATTAAGTGAGAGATCAACACCAATATTGTGATAGTAAGGGATTTTAAGACTCTACTGAATTTGCCGAAACCGGTTTGGCTCAGTGGATAGAGCGTTGGCCTGCTGACTGAAAGGTCCCAGGTTCGATCAGTCAGGGGCATGTAATATATTAGGAAATGAGATCCAGTAATATATTAAAAAGATCATATACCATGACAATGTTGGATTTATTCCTGGAATGGAGAGGTGGTACAATATTCACAAATCAATAAATCTGATATATCACATAAACACATTGAAAGACAAAAATCACACATGATCATATCAATAGATACAGAAGTAGCATTTGACAAAATTCAATACCCATTCTTAAAATATATTATTACTAGTAGTATTACAAATATCTCACATTTCTACCCTCTTGACCACCTCCCAGCTTTTACCAACCCCCGCCCCCAGGTCTTTATTACCCTATTGCCCTTGTCTATGCATACACATATAAGTATATAAGTTCTTTGGATTATCTTTTTTCGTCCCCACAACTCCACATCAAGGTATGACAGTCTGTTTCATGGCTCCTTACTTTTGAGTCTTCTTTTGTTGGTCAACTCATTAGATTCCATAATAAGTATGATCACTGTGATATTTAACTTTCTCAGATTGGCTAATGTTTTATTTGTTTAATAAATCTTTATTATTCAGATTATTACATTTGTGTCTCTTTTTTCACCCCAAAGCTCCCCTCCACCCGGCTCCCACATTTCCCTCTACCCTTACTTCCCCCGCATTGTCCGCGTCCATAGGTGTATGATTTTTGTCCAGTCTCTCCCTGCACCTTCCTCATCCATTTCCCCCTGAGAATTGTCAGTCAACTCGCTTTCTATGCTCCTGATTCTATTATATTCACCAGTTTCTTCTGTTCATCAGATTTTTAATTCACTTAATTTTTAGAATGACTTGTTGATAGATACGTATTTGTTGTTCATAATTTTTATCTTTACCCTTTTCTTCTTCTTCTTAAAGAGTACCTTTGAGCATTTCATATAATACTAGTTTGCTGTTAATGAACTCCTCTAGCTTTTTCTTATCTGTAAAGCTCTTTATCTGCCCTTCAATTTTAAATGATAGCTTTACTGGGTAGAGTAATCTTGGTAGTAGGTTCTTGCTATTCATCACTTTGAATATTTCCTGCCACTCTCACCTGGCCTGCATAGTTTCTGTTGAGAAATCAGCTGACAATTGTATGAATGCTCCCTTGCAGGTAATTAACCATTTTTCTCTTGCTCCTTTGAATATTCTCTCTTTGTCTTTTGCTCTTGGTATTTTAATTATGATGTGAGTTGGTGTGGTTCTCGTTGGGTTCCTTTTATTTGGGGTTCGGTGTGATTCCTGGACTTGTAAGTCTATTTCTTTTACCAGATGTGGGAAGTTTTCATTCATTATTTCTTCAAATAGGTTAAAGTATCTTGCTCTCTCTCTTCTTCTGGCACCCCCACAATTCTGTTCTTGGTACACCTGAAGTTGTCCCAGAGGCTCCTTACACTATCTTCACATTTTTGGATTCTTTTTACATCTTGCTTTCCCATTTGAGTATTTTTGGCTTCTTTATATTTCAAATTTTTTACTTGATTTTTGCCTTCCTCTAGTCTGCTGTTAGATGTCTGTATAATATTTTTTATTTCAGTGTATGTTTAATTTCTAGTTGGTATTTTTTCATCTCCTCTTGGATATCTCTAACTTTATCCATCTTTTCTAGGAAATTCTTGAAAAATCTTTTAAGCGTGGTTTTGAACTGAATATCCTTGTTTGTTTTCCTCCATTTCTTCTGTTTGTGATCTGTTCCTTTGTCTCTGCATTTTCACTATGCCGGGAGAACTTCTGTGCTGGATTCAGCCTTATGATACAAGACTTAAAAACTACAAAAGCCTCTCTGTTGAGCTTGGATACGGTGGAGTTTCAGAGCTTAGCAGACCACCTTGACTTCAGTCAGTCCCGCCTTACCCGGCTCCTGGGTTATCACTGGGGCTGTCTCTTGGTCTCTCAGTCATCACTGGCGCAGTTGGGAGGCTCTGTCTCCCACCCACTAGAGAAAGCCAGCGGCACAATCAGCAGTCCATCTTCTGTGTGCAGTGGTGTGCATGCCTCCAGAACTTTGCCCTTTCGCGGCTCCCCTACATTTCCGTGCACTCCTCCCTTTTCACAGTCCAGACCCCACGTATGAGTCTCGCCTGGAACTGGGGTTCAGTGTCATAGGATAAGGGGTTCAGTGCAGTTGGGAGTATCCATCTCCCTCCCACCAGAGGAAGCCACTCAGGCAATCCAGCGCCCGCTCTCCACACACGCGTCTGCATACCTCAGCTTTTTGGACTCCTCTGAGTCCCCGTGAGCCCCTCTCTTTCCTTCTAGTTGTAGCATTTCCACTCAGCCAACTTTCCTGTGGTTCTGGATGATGTCTGTTCTGTGTTTTAGTTGTACTTTTGAAATTTTTTTGCGAGGCAGCAGTTTAGGTTTTCACCTATGTCGCCATCTTGGTTCCTCCCAGATTGGCTAATTTTACTTAGCATAATATTTTCCAGGTATATCCATGCTGTCCCAATTAGTAGAAGGCCCCTCTTCTTTACGGCTGCTTAGTATTCCATTGTGTAAATGCCCTACAACTTCTTTATGCATTCAAATACTGATGGGCACTAGGGCTGTTTCAAATCTTAGCTATTGTAAATAATGCTTCTATGAACATAGTAATGCATAAGTTCTTTCTCAGTGGTGTTTTTGGGTTTTTAGAATATATTCCCAGAAATGTTGTCGATGAGTCAAACAGCAGTTCTATTTTTTTTATTTTTTGAGGAAACTTCTTACTGTTTTTAAAATAGCTGCACCAGGAAAAACCAAGATGCCATCAGAGGTGAACACCTAACCTGCTGCCTGAACAACAATTTCAAAACTACAGCTAAAAGACAGAACAGACATCATCCAGAACCATAGAAAAGCTGCCTGAATGGAAATTCTACAACTAGAAGGAAAGAGAGAGGCTCACAGAGACTCAGAGCAGCTGCAAAAAGCTGAGGTATGGAGCCATACGCATGGAGAGGATGGGGGGTGGGGTGAAATGGAAAATCCAGACTCCACTGAACCCCAACTCTGACTGCACTGAACCCCAATTCCAGGTGAGATTCATATGGTGGAGTCTGGACTGTCAGACTCGAGGGAGGAGTGCATGGAAACTTAGGGGAGCTGCAAAAGGTAGAGGTCTGGAGATGCGTGTACGCAAGTGCTCGCAGAAAGGACTGACTTCTGAATGTACCGCTGGCTTTCTCTACTAGGAGGAAGAGGGAACCTCCTGACTGCGCTGAACTCCAGTTCGGACTACATTGAACCCCAGTTTCAGGTGAGACCCTGGGGACCCAGACTGATATGGGTCCCCGGAGCCCACAGAAACTCAGAGGAGCTGGAAATGCAAAGGTGTGGAGGAGCGATAGTGCACAGGGAGGGCTGCAGTGATTACGAAGGGACACTGAGACACAGAGGCCGCATAGAGCATGGCTGATGGGAAGCCAAGGCTGTCTGCTCAGACCTGAGATTCTGCCCTCTCCAGAGGCTTTTGCAAGTTTGCAAGTCTTGTATCATAAGGCTGACTCCAACACAGAAGTTCTCCCTGTCTAGACACAGCTGATCCTCACAACCAATTGGTCTGTAGGTCAATCCCCCCCAGTGATACCAACAACAATAAAGATTTAACTACAACAAGGCTGTACACAACAATCCGCAAAGGGGAGCACCAAGAGAGTCCTCCTCAGGTAACTGGGGAGGCGGAGCTATTGGGCCATATAGGACACCTAGCACACAAAGCTACTCTACCAAATCAGGGAAGCAGTGAAAGTGCAGAGACAAAATAACAGATCACAAACAAAAGAAATAGAGGAAAACAAACGACTGGATATGCAGTTCAAAACCACAGTTATAAGGTTTTTTGAAGAATTTCCCAAAAACTATGGATAAATTTAGCAAGACTGAAGATGAGATGAAAAAGAAACAACTAGAGATGAAAAAGAACCAACTAAAAATTAAACATACACGGACTGAAATAAAAAATATTATATAGAGACCTAACTGCAGACTAGAGGAAGGCAAGAATCAAGTCAATGATTTGAAATACAAAAAAGCAGGAAACACTCAACTGGAAAAGCAAAAATAAAAAATAATACACACACATAAAAAAATAAAAATACAAAAATGTGAAGATAGTGTAAGGAGCCTCTGGGACAACTTCAGGCGTGCCAACATCTGAAATATGGGGGAGCCAGAAGAAGAGAGAGAGCAAGATACTGAAAACCTATTTGAAGAAATGATGACTGAAAACTTCCCCCACCTGGTGAAAGAAATAGCTTACAAGTCTAGGAAGCACAACAAACCCCAAATAAAAGGAACCCAAAGAGGACCACACCAAGACACATCATAATTAAAATACCAAGAGCAAAAGACAAAGAGAGAATATTAAAAGCAGCAAGAGAAAAACAATTAATTACCTACAAAGGAGTACCAATACGATTGTCTATGCAGTCCAGACGGGAGTGGCAAGAAATATTTAAAGTAATGAATAGCAAGACCCTACAACCAAGAATACTCTACCCAGCAAAGCTATCATTCAGAATTGAAGGGGAGATAAAGAGCTTCACAGATAAGAAAAAGCTAAAGTAGTTCATCAACACCAAACCAGTATTATATGAAATGCCAAAAGGTACTCTTTAAGAAGAGGAAGAAGAAAAAGGTGAAGATAAAAAATTATGAACAACAAATACATATCTATCAACAAGTGAATCTAAAAATCAAGTGAATAAAAACTCTGATGAACAGAATAAATTGGTGAATAGAATAGAATCAGGGGCATGGAAAGGGAGTGGACTGATAATTCTCAAGGGAAAGGGGTGAGGGAGATGCAGGGAGAGACTTGACAAAAATCATACACCTATGGATGAAGACAATGCAGGGGAAGATAAGGGCAGAAGAAAGGGTGAGAGCTGGGTGGAGGGGATATATGGGGGGAAAAACGAGGAACAAATGTAATAATCTGAACAATATTTATTAAAAAAAAAGAAAAGACAAAGAAAAAGAAACCACCATCCAAAGAAAAGGGAACCCAATAGGATGGGAGAACATATCTGCCACTGATACCTCTGATAAGGGGTTAATATCCAAAATACAGAAAGTACTGATGCAACAGATTTGGTACAGTGGTCGAGAGCCTATTGTATAGGAGAACATATTTGGCAATGATACATCTAATAAAGGGCTAATATGAATTAGGAGGTCCGAATTCGATTCCAGTCAGGGTACAGGCCTCGATTTTGGACTTGATCTTCAGTAGTAGGTGTACAGGCAGTCGATTGATAATTCTCTTTCATCATTGATGTTTCTATCTTTATCTCCCTCTCCCTTCCTCTCTGAAATCAATAAAAACATATATTTTTAAATAAATAAAATAAAGTACTGATATAACTCAATAAAAGGAAGAAAAACAATCCAAGTAAAAAATGGCAGAAGACCTGAATACAAATTTCTCCAAAGAGAACATACATCTCTTAGGGCAAAGAAAACTAAGAAGAAAATAAACAAATGGGACCACATCAAAATAAAAAGCACCTGCATAGCAAAAGAAGCCATCAATTAAATGACACGAGAGCCCATGAGCACATAATTGGCAATGATACATCTAATAAAGTGCTAATATCCAAAATATATAAGGAATTCATACATCTTAACAAAAGGACAAATAGTCCAATTTAAATATGGGCAAAGGATTTAAATAGGTACTACTCCAAAGCAGACACAGATGTGAAGAGATGTACAGAAAATGCTCAGTAACTGATCATCCAAGAGATGCAAATTAAGACAACAATTAGGTATCACCTCACACCTCTCACAAAAGCTACCATAAGAAAATCAACAAGTGAGACATGCTGGCAAGGATGTGGAAAAAAGGGAATCCTCGAACACTGCTGGTGGGTATGTAGACTGGTGCCTCCATTATGGAAAATAGTGTGGAGTTTCCTCAAAATATTAAATATGAATCTGCCATTTGACCCAGTAATTCCACTTGGAGGACTTTATCCTAAAAAACCCAACAACAATCAGAAAGAATGTATGGCCTGGCCAGTATGGCTCAGTGATTGAGTGTTGACTTATGAACCAGGAGGTCACAGTTTGATTTCAGGTCAGGGCATATACTAAGTTGGGTGCTTGATCCCCAGTGTGGGGGGATGCAGGAGGTAGCTGATGAATGATTCTCTCTCATCATTGATGTTTCTCTCTCTCTCTCTCTCTCTCTCTCTCTCTCTCTCTCTCTCTTTCTTCTCTCCCCCCCTTCCTCTCTGAAATCAATAAAAATATATTTTTTTAAAAAGAATGTATCCACTATTTACAGTAGCTAAGAACTGTAAACATCCCAAGTGCCTTTAGTAGATGAGTGAATAAAAAAGCTGTGGTACATTTGCACCATGGAATACTACATAGCAGTAAGAAAATAAAGCTCTCTTATCCTTTGAGACAGCATGGGGGGACCTAGAGAGTATTATCCTAAGCAAAATAAGCCAGTCAGAGAAAGACAAGTATCTCATGATCTAACTCATATGTGGAATATAATGAACAAAATGAACTGATGAACAAAATAGATCTAGAGACATAGAAGCATGGAATAGCCTGTGGAATGTCAGAGGGAATGTGAGGTAGGATTGGTGGGTGGGAAGAAAATAAAGAACTTACATGCAGACAATAGGGTGGTGATTACCTGGGGCAGAAAGTGTGAGAGAGATAGAAGAGGTCACAGGGTGAAAAAAGGGTACATATATAATACTTTCAACAATAAAGATTTTACAAAATAAAATAAAGTGGAGATTTTAAGCATAAAAAAGGAAAGAAAAAAGAAATCACAAAATCTTCTTGAGAAAAAAATAAACCCTCTGGGGAGAAATGCTACCATTTGAAAAGCTGTAAGGACATACATAAGATTTAATATTATAAAATTGTCTATTTTCCCCAAATCCAATCTAATAAAGAGGAATGTGCTAATAGACCCTCACATTGTAGCAAAGATGGTGGTGCACACAGCCAACAAGGAAGGAATATGCTAACTGAGTATCACACCCTCAAAGATGGCAGACCCCACAGGCACAAGAAGGAGGCACCCAGTCTCCTCAGCTCTGCTGAGGCGGCAGGTGTGCAGCAAAGCCTGGCCTGCTCACAGGAGGGCCTGACCACTCTGTACACCTGCTGCTGAAGTCCACAGTCCCCTCAGGATGCCACCTGCCCAGAGCCAGCCCAAGGTGCAGGCAAGTCTCTGATGGTGGCTACATAGCTGCCCAGGGCCACCCGAGGCTCAAGTACCCAGGGCTGACCGAGGCTTGCGCTGTCAGCAGTGGCAGCATCAGAGGTCTGAGGAGGATTCGCCTTCCCTGATCACCAGGTTGCCTCCCACCCTGGAGGGCTCCAGATTGTGAGAGGTAATAGGCTGGGCTGAGGGACCACCCCTCCAGTGCATGAATTTTCATGCATCGGGCCTCTAGTTACTGTATAACTATGTATACACACATAAATTCAACTGTTTTTAATTGCATAAAATGATCTTAAAGTTCAGAATAAAGAATAAATTTCCAAAAATAGTTTAAATATAAAAATATTAAGAGACAGGGGAGGAAAATGGGAGATATCTGTAATACTATCAACAATAAAAAATATTTAATAAAAATAAAAATACTGTGAGTCAAAGCTAGCTTTATCACATATTAAAACATACTTTAAACATTGTAATGAAGTGAATATGGCATTATTATAGCCTAATCCTAATATATGAACAGACAGGGGCTATCATGATCGAAACAACCAGAAGAACCACCAAACAGCAGACTGCCTGGGGTGACCAGGTTGGCAGGAGGAACAGTTGGGGCAGACAGGCAGGTGAGCAGTTAAGAGCCAATGATCCCGAATTGTGAGAGGGATATCTGACTGCCAGTTGAAGCCTAATCCCTGGGATCAGACTCAGGGGTCCTGGATTGGAGAGGGTGCAGGCTGGGCTGAGGCCCAGTGTACAAAATACATGCACAGGTGAGGTCTGGCTGGCCCACCCTGAAAGGGAAGAATCGGGCCAGGTTGGCAAAGGGGAGAGGCCACTGGAGGTTGGCAGGCAGGCCCCACCCATAACTGGGGTGGGGGACCAATCAGGGTCGGGGCTGGCTCAGGGGAGGGGCCAAGGGTGTTTGGCCAACCCCATCCCCTAGTTGAACTTCTAGTAAAGGGACAATTTGCATATTAGTCTTTTATTATATAGGATTGGAACAGAATAAAATAAAATAAAAAAACACAGAATTAGAGCTGTGTGTGTATATGAACACTAAAATCTGATATTTAAAGCAGTAGAGAAAATAAATTAGTGAATAAATGATGCTGGCCTAAATGACTATCATCAGGGGTGAAAAACTTAAGATGCACTTCTATTTTGCCCCAATGAGTATAAATTCCAGATGAAGTAAGAGTCTCACAATACCTACATTACCTGGTCTACCTAGAGTTAAGAAGATATGAATCAAAATAACACAATCCCAGCTTTTCTTTCATAGACTCTATTTTTCTATTCAAAAATGTAAAACTATAAAAGTAAAAGGTACCATAAACAAAAGCAAGAAATAAAGTAACGTATTTTGAAAATAATGTTTTGCAAGTCACATCAACCAGACTACTCAGCTACAATCAGCAAAACTATTCTGGCCAGTAAAATAGAAAAAGAATTTATTAAATGAATATGGCAATGGAGCAGGATACAAAATTAATGCCAAAAAATCTACAGCATTTTTATACAACAATAGTGAACTTACAGAAAGAAAGATTAAAAGAAACAATCAATCACATTTACCATTGTATGAAAAATTAAGATACTTAGAAATAAATTTAACTAAGGAGGTAAAAGACCTATACATGAAAAACTACAGGACACTCAAAGAAGATATAGAAGAAGACATAAACACATGGAAGAACATACTGTCAACATTACTCAAAACAATCTATAGATTCAATGCACTACCCATTAAAATATCAATGGCATATTTCACAGATCTAGAAAGAACTTTCCAATAATTCATCTGGAATAAAAAAAGACCCCAAGTAGCTGCAGCAATCCTGAGAAAGAAGAATAAAGTAGGTGGGATCTCAATACCAGATTTCAAGCTATATTACAAAGCCACTGTTCTCAAAACTGCCTGTAACTAGCAAAAGAACAGACATATAGACAAATGAAACAGAATAGAGAACCCAGAAATCAACCCAAACCACTATGCTCAATTAATATTTGACAAAGGAGGCATGAACATATAATGGAGTCAAAACAGTCTCTTCAATAAATGGTGATGGGAAAACTGGACAGATACATGCAAAAAAGAATGAAACTAGACCACCAACTTATACCATACACAAAAATAAACTCAAAATGGATAAAGGACTAAATATAAGACAGGAAACCATAAAAATACTAGAGGAAACCATAGGCAGCAAAATCTCAGACATATGCCGAAGCAATTTCTTCACCGATACTGCTCATAGGGCAATGGAAATTAAAGAGAATATAAACAAATGGGACTACATTAAAATAAGAAGCTTCTGTATAGCAAAAGAAACCATCAACAAAATGAGAAAGCCCACTGCATGAGAGAACGTATTTGCCAATATTATCACTGATAAGGATTTAATTTCCAACATTTACAGGGAACTCACGTAACTTAACAAAAGTAAAATACACAACCTAATCAAAAAATGGTCAACAGACCTAAACACTTTTCAAAAGAAGACAGAAGGAAGGCCAAGAGGCATATGAAAACATGCTCAAAGTCACTAATCATCTGAGAGATGCAAATCAAAATGACAATGAAGTACCATCTCACACCTGTCAGAATGGCTATCATCAACAAATCAACAAAGTGCTGGCAACGTCTCAAGTCTCGGAGAAAAACGATCCCTCGTGCACTGCTGGTGGGAATGCAGACTGGTGCAGCCACTATGGAGAACAGTATGGAGTTTCCTCAAAAAACTAAAAATGGAACTCCCATTTGACAGTGATCCCACTTCTAGGAATATATCCCAAGAAACTAGAAACACCAATTAGAAAGAATATATGCATCTCTATGTTCATAGCAGCACAATTCACCATAGCTAAAATTTGGAAACAGGGCAAGTGCCCATCAGGAAATGTATGGATTAAAAAACTGTGGTAAATCTACACAACGGAATACTATGCTGCAGTAAAAGTTCTTACCATTTGCAACAGCATGCATGGAACTGGAGAACATTATGTTAAGCAAAATAACCAGCCAAAGAAAGATAAATATCACATAGTATCACTCATTTATGTGATATAATAAACAACATAAACTGATGAAAACAGATTCAGAGACAGAGAAATATTTATCACACCATCAAACCTCAGAGGGAAGATATGAGAAGGGAGGGGTTACAGGGAGTGATCAACTAAAGGAGTTGTGTGCATACATATATGCCTAACTAAGGACACAGACAACAGGGAGGTGAGGGCATTAGTTGGGGGGAAGGGGTCAGGGGGAATACGGACACATATGTAACACCTTAATCAATAAAGAAATAAAAAAAATTTTTAAATCTTAATAAAAAATATAAAATAATTAAAAAAAGAAATTTTAAGTCTCTGGGAAGGCAGATAAAGTTAGGTTCTACTCCTCCCCTCAACATATCTATACCTATAACTATACGTTAACCTATACCTACACCTATACCTATCTATCTATCTATCTATCTATCTATCTAAACAGATTATATGCAAATTAGCAGGGTGTCACAACTGGCTCAAGAGGAGGCTGCATCACAACCACTCAGGAGGAGCTGCGTGCACAGATGGACAGGAGGGGACTATGTGGCACTCCAAGCCCCAGAAGACACACAGCAGGGGTGGGAATGTGCTCTGAGTGGCCACAGTGTGGCTCAGAGCACACTCCACTCCAGTGGACACACACCAGCGGTGGGGATGTGTTCCCAGCGTCTGCAGCACGGCTCAGAGCACCACCCACCCCTGGGTGAGGGTGTGCTCCCAGCAGCCCCAGCACAGCTCAGAGCATACCCTGGTGGGTGGTGGTAGCGGCCAGAAAGAAGCCAAAGCTGGCAGTCAAGGGAAGGAAGGCCTATTCTTGCATGAATCTTTGTGCATCAGGCTTATAGTATAAAAATAAATGGCAGTGGTTTAAAAGCTACATATTAAAAAAGAATCACTATAAAAGTAATCAGAAAATGAATATAGATATTTTCATAATGTTGGGATGAGGAAGGGTTTCCTGAGCAAAATACAAAACTCAGAAGAGTCAAATAAGTAATAGCTGATTAAAATAAAAATTAAACTTTGTAAAAGACACAAATTAAAACATAAGCTCAATCAGCCTTATTAGATTGGCAAAAGTCAAAATATAGATAATATCCCATGTTGAAAAGGTGTGAAGAGGGGAAATAGGTTTGGCTTAGTAGATAGAGCGTCAGCCTGCATACTGAAAGTTCCCAGGATCGATTTAGGTCAAGGGCACGTACCTTGATTGTGGGCACATCCCCAGTGGGAGATGTGCAGGAGGCAGCTGATCGATGTTTCTCTCTCATCAATGTTTCTAACTCTCTATCTCTCTCCCTCTGTACAAAATAAATAAAATATTAAAAAATAATAAAAATAAAAATAATTTAAACTTTTTTTTAAAAAAGATGTGAAGAAACTGTACATTAGTCTTACTGTCAGGTATAAATTAGTACTCTTTTTGGAGAATAGTTTGGCAATATCTGTCTATAATAATAAAAGGGTAATATGCTAATTAAGCTGGACATCTTCCAAACGTCATTGAGTCATCCTTCCTGAAGAAGCCAAGGCCGGAGGAAAGCCAGCCTGGTCCTGGGTGCCTTTAGCTGGCGCAAGGGAAGCCAGCCTGGGTCCCACGTGCCTGCTGGCTGCCAGAAAGGGAAGCCCAAGTCCCGGAGAGAAGCTGATTCTGGCAGCCTGGGTCCTAAGTGCTGCAGGGAAATAGTGCCAGAAGCCAGGGGAAGGAATGTCTATTCTTGCATGAATTTTCGTGCATTGGGCCTCTAGTAATAGAATAAAATATTTATATTTCATATCCCTTGTTCCCAAGGAAAAGATTAACTGCAAAGTGCTGGGGAAAGAGTTTAAGCCCCTCTAAGCAACCCATTATAAGACTTTCTTCCCCACGGTAGAAATAATTTGTCCATTAAGACAATTATAGAGAGAATCCAAGATGGCGGCATAGGTAAACACCTACCCTGCTGCCTCGCACAACAATTTCAAACTACAACTAAAAGACAGAACGGACATCATCCAGAACCACAGGAAAGCTGGCTGAGTGGAAGTTCTATAACTAGAGAAAAAGAGAGGGGCTCAGAGACCCAGAGGAGCTGCAAAAAGCTGAGGAGAAGGTGGAGAACTGCTGGAAGGGGCGCTCCCAGCCAGGCAGCCCCACTGCGGCGGGGCTTTTGTCAGCCAGAGCCACCAGCACGAACGCAGAGCCCGAGCCATCTTGCAGTGGGAGGTGGATGTCTGCGGCGGTCTGAAGCCTTCGGCTGGGCACCCATCAAGCAGGCAGGGACCTGGGGACCCGGAACTCTGCTCTCCAATCGGCGCAGACACGCGGTGGAACCAGAGATCCACAGAGCACACGGACAGGTCAGATTGCGCCTAAGATAAGGGGGAGGTAGATGTCTGCTGAGGTCTGAAAGCTGCGGCTGACGGAGGCACCCACAGAACAGCCGGGGACCCAGAGCGCGGCTTCCCAGGCGGAACGGACGCACAGGCAGCGGATTCGGAGATCCACGCGGCGCGCGGAAGGGTCAGATTTCGCCTGGGTCAGGGTGAGGTCTCCTACACCCGCACAACAGAGACGCGCACACTGTGGGAGCTGGGCTGCGGGAAAGCTGCCTCTGGAGAGGTCCGTAGAGGTGGTCAGGGCGTGATCCCTGAGTGTGAAGGCAAACCCTCTGAGCTGTTGACAGAGGGGAGCTCTGGAAAACGACACATTTTTTTTTTTTTTTTCTGGGGCAGAAGGACAGCCTGGGAGTTACTACAGTGTCCCGATTGCAAAACCCCCACAAACTGGCTTTGAGAACCACAGAGTAGCAGGATCTGAGCACAGCCTAGAGAGGTCCGGTGCTTTGTCTCTGAGATCAATTCCGAAACACTGCCACCCACTGGATGACACACAAATTGACTCTCGCATAACCACAAAAGAATAAAGAGATTAAAACACCAAAAGGGGAACACAGGGAGCTGCAGTGCCTTCCCTGCTGGGAAACAGGAGTGCCAACCAGAATAATAGTGGAAGTGAAGGACCATTCTATTTTTCTTCTTTTTTTTATTTTTCCTTTTTCCTTTTTTTTTAATTTTTTATTTTTTATTTTTCATTTTCACATATTTTAATTAAAAGAATATTTTTTTCTTTCCACCTCAATTGATTTTACCTTTATAGTTATTACATTATTGTTTTAAACTAGTATATCTAATTTCAAATCCCCTACCACAAGTCCACACAAACCTCTCTCTTCTTGTCTTCACTAGCCAAAAAGTTGTTTTTTCTCTATGTCCTTTTGTTGCTATTTGCCTGAAAAGTGATTATATTGATTTTTTGAAATTTTTTTTGTGAGATTGTTTTAGTTTATTCTACTTGTTTTATTTTGCTTTTTGCTTGCTTTGTTTTCTACCTCTATTTTCCCTCACCTCCCTCGATACCAGTTGCTATTTGCAATTTGCCCTAATCTCTAGGTACTGGTTGCTGGCCTTTCTGGGATTAGTGACTGTTCTATTGGAGTTGTCTCCTGACATCTATATTTTGTTCCTCTTTTCTCTCTTATACACTTTCCTTTCTGTCTGACTTTTTTCTCTTCCTCTTTCCTACTTCTTCTTCTCTGTTTTATTTTCTTATTTTATTTTATTTTATTGTTCATTTATTTATGTTTTTTTTTTCTTTCTCACTCTCCCAATTTGATTTTGGCATTTCTTTCTTTCCTTTTTTCCTCATCTTCTTTCTCTATTTACCTCTAATTTGTCCTTCATTGGCGGTCACCTTATTTCTGATTATTAACATCTTGAATGCATTTCTACTCAGTCCCTTGTGTGCTGTACCTGGTCATTTTCTAGTTTGTGCCTTTGAATCAACGTAGGAGAGAGAACTACATAACCAGACACCCGGAGAAGAAAGACTATGGGCAGAAATAGAAACAGGCCACATAAGACAGAAAGGCAGGTTTCACCAGAAAAGGAAGTAAACGAAATAGAGCCAGAAATAAGCCTACCAGAGAAAGAGTTCAGAGAAATGATCATAATGTGGTTGAAAAGAATGGAAGACAAATTTGACAATATGAGTAAGAGCCAAGAGGAAATGAAGAAGAACCTAGAGGAGGTGCAGAATAAACAAGAAGAAATGAAAAATGACATAACTGCTATAAAGAATTCAATAGAAAGCATCAAAAGTAGACTAGAAGAAGCAGAGGACCGCATCAGTGAGCTAGAAGACACGGTAGGAAAAAATACCCAAGTACAGCAGCTTCTAGAAAAAAAAGTTAATAAGCAAGAGGAGAGTCTAAGGGAACTTTGGCATAACATGAAACAAAACAACATCCGCATAATTGGGGTTCCAGAAAGAGTGGAAAGTGAACAAGGATTAGAGAACGTTTTTGAAGAAATGACAGAAAATTTCCCCAACATAGAAAAGAAAAAATCCACACAAGTCCAAGAAGCTCACAGAGTCCCAAGAAAAATGAATCCCAACAAACCGACACCGAGGCACATTATAATTAAATTGGCAAACACCAACAACAAAGTAAGAATCTTGAAAGCAGCCAGAGTGAAACAGAAAGTTACCTACAAAGGAACCCCCATAAGACTAGCTACTGACTTCTCAACAGAAACTCGTCAGGCCAGAAGGGAATGGAATGAAATATACAAAGTCATGCAAAGGAACAGCCTGAATCCAAGAATACTGTACCCTGAAAGACTCTCAATCAAAATTGAAGGTGAAATCAAAAGCTTCACAGACAAAAAAGGACTAAGGGAATATATTACTACCAAACCAGCAATGCAAGCAATGTTAAAAGGTCTGCTGTAATAAAAAGAAAGAAGAAGCAAAGAAGGAACTCGGGGTAAGGACTAAAAATGGCAACAGATAAGTACTTATCAATAATAACTTTAAATGTAAACGGATTAAATGCTCCAATGAAAAGACAGGATAACCGATTGGATAAGAAAACATGATCCATATATCTGCTGTCTTAAAGAAACCCACCTTAGGAAAAGAGATGCACACAGATTGAGGGTGAAGGGATGGAACATGGTATTTCAGGCAAATGGAAATGAAAAAAAAGCTGGGGTTGCAATACTTATATCTGACAAATTAGATCTCAAAGTGAAGGACATAACAACAGATAAAGAAGGACACTTAAATCCAACAAGAAGAAATGACTCTGGTAAACATATATGCACCCAATATAGGAGCATCTAAATACATAAAAAAACTCTTGGAGGATATTAAGGGAGAGATTGACAGCAATACAATCATAGTAGGAGACTTTAATACCCCACTGTCACCATTGGACAAATCCTCTAACCAAAAATCAGAAAAGAAACATCAATCTTAAATGACTCACTAGAAAAGATGGAATTAATTGACATCTTCAGAACATTTCAGCCCAAAGCCACAGAATATACATTCTTCTCCAGTGCACATGAGTCATTTTCAAAGATAGATCATATGTTGGGTCATAAGAAAAGTCTCTTCAAATTCAAGAAGATAGAAATCATATCAAGCATTTTCTCAGACCACAGTGGCATAAAACTGGAAATCAACTATAATAAAAACAATAGAAAGAAATCAAACACATGGAGCCTAAACAGCATGCTATTAAACAACGACTGGGTAAACAGAGAGATCAAGGAAGAATTAAAAAACATCATGGCAACAAATGACAATGACAACACAACAATAAAAAATTTATGGGACACAGTGAAAGAGTCTTGAGAGGGAAGTTCATAGCCCTGCAAGCCTACTGCAAAAAACAGGAAACAATGGTAATAAATTACCTAAATCTACAACTCAAAGAGCTAGAACGAGAGCAACAAGAAAAGCCCAGTGTACTCAGAAGGAAGGAAATATTGAAGATCAGGGCGGAGATAAACAACTTGGAGACCAAAGAAACAATTCAAAAGATCAACAAAACAAAGAGCTGGTTCTCTGAAAGGATAAACAAGATTGATGGACCCCTAGCCAGGCTCACCAAGAAGCAAAGAGAGAAGACCCAAATAAACAAAATCAGAAATGAAAGAGGAGAAATAACAACAGACCCTGTGGAAATACAAAGGATTGTTAAAAAATATTATAAACAACTCTATTCCAAAAAATTGGACAACCTGCAAGAAATGGACATTTTCCTAGAAAAATATAACCTCCCAAAACTCAATGAGGAGGAAACTAAACATCTCAATAGTCCAATAACTATGGAAGAAATTGAAGCAGTCATCAAAAAGCTCCCAGCAAATAAAAGCCCAGGTTCAGATGGCCACACAGGAGAGTTTTACCAAACATTCAAGGAAGAATTAAAACCTATCCTCCTCAGACTATTCAAAAACATTCAAGAAGAAGGAACACTTCCAAACACCTTCTATGAAGCCAGCATCACCCTAATACCAAAACTAGATAAAGACAACACAATGAAAGAGAATTATAGGCCAATATCTCTCATGAACATAGATGCCAAAATCCTCAACAAAATTCTAGCAAACCGATCCAGCAGTAAATCAGAAAGATCATACACCATGACCAAGCAGGATTCATCCCAGGAATGCAGGGATGGTACAATATCCGCAAATCAATAAATGTGATACATCACAGAAACAAATTGAGAGATAAAAATCACATAGTCCTATCAATTGATGCAGAAAAAGCATTTGACGAAATCCAATACCCTTTCTTGATAAAAACTCTCAGCAAAGTGGGAATAGAAGGATCATACCTCAACATCATAAAAGCCATATATGATAAACCCACAGCTAACATCATACTCAATGGGCAAAAACTAAAACCATTTCCCCTAAGAACAGGAACAAGACAGGGATGCCCAGTCTCACCTCTCCTGTTCGACACAGTACTGGAAGTATTAGCCCTTGCAATTAGACAACAAGAAGAAATAAAAGGCATCCAATTGGAAAAGACGAAGTAAAGCTATCCTTATTTGCAGATGACATGATATTGTACATAAAAAACCCAAAGGACTCCATTCCAAAACTAATTGACTTAATTAATGAATTTGGCAATGTAGCAGGATACAAAATTAATGCTAAGAAGTCTGTGGCATTTCTATACATTAATAGTGAAATTAAAGAAAGAGAAACTAAAAAAGCAATCCCATTTACCATCGCACCATAAAAATTAAGATACCTAGGAATAAACCTAACTAAAGAAGTAAAAGACCTTTATGCAGAAAACTACAGGACACTGAAAAAAGAGATAGAGGAAGATGTTAACAGATGGAAGAGCATACCATGCTCATGGATTGGGAGAATCAACATCATTAAAATGTCCATACTACACAAAGCAATCTACAGATTCAACACACTACCCATTAAAATACCAACGACATATTTCACAGACCTAGAAAGAATTCTTCATAGATTCATCTGGAACAAAAAAAGACCACGGATAGCTACAGCAATTCTGAGAAAGAAGAATAAAGTAGGTGGGATCTCAATACCAGACTTCAAGCTATACTACAAAGCAACTGTTCTCAAAACAGCCTGGTACTGGCACAAGAAGACATATAGAACAATGGAATAGAATAGAGAACCCAGATATCCACCCAAACCACTATGCTCATTTAATATTTGACAAAGGAGGCATGAACATTCAATGGAGCGAAGATAGGCTCTTCAATAAATGGTGTTGGGAAAATTGGACAGATACATGCAAAAAATTGAAACTGAACCACCAACTTACACCAAATACCAAAATAAACTCAAAATGGATACAAGACTTAAACATTAGTAGGTAAACCATAAAAATACTAGAGGAATCCACAGGCAGCACAATCTCACACATATGCCGAAAGAACTTCTTCACGGATACTGCTCCAAAGGCAATGGAAGCTAAAGAAAAAATAAACTAATGGGACTACATCAAAATAAAAAGCTTTTGCATAGCAAAAGAAACCATCAACAAAATAAGAAAGATCACTGTATGGGAGAACATATTTACAAATGATATCACTGATAAAGGTTTAATCTCCAAAATCTACAGCCTACTTATACAACTTAATAAAAGGAAGATAAACGATCCAATAAAAAAATGGGCAACGGACCTAAATAGAACCTTTTCGAAAGACGACAGAAGGAAGGCAAAGAGACACATGAAAACATTTTCAAAGTCACTAATCATCCGAGAGATGCAAATCAAAACGACAATGCGATACCATCTTACACCGGTCAGAATGGCAATCATCAACAAGTCAACAAACGACAAGTGTTGGCGAGAATGCGGAGAAAAAGGGACCCTTGTGCACTGTTGGTGGGAATGCAGACTGGTGCAGCCACTTTGGAGAACAGTATGCAGTTTTCTTAAAAAACTAAAAATGGATCTCCCATTTGACCCTATGATCCCACTCTTAGGAATTTATCCTAAGAAATCACAAACACCAATCAGAAAGGATTTATGCACCCCTATGTTCATAGCAGCACAATTTACAATAGCCACAATTTGGAAACAGCCTAGGTGCCCGTCAGCAGATGAATGGATCAGAAAACTGTCGTACATCTACACAATGGAATTCTATGCTGCCATTAAAAAGAAGGAATTATTACCATTTTCAGCAACCTGGTTGGAACTGGAGAGCCTTATGCTTAGTGAAATAAGCCAGTCAATGAAGGAGAAGCATCACATGATTGCACTCATTGGGGGATAATAATTAAAAAAAAAAGACAATTATGCTTTTTTTGCTAAAGTTTCTTGCTCATGAGAAATGATTCTTATTTCTATAACCCATTCATGTTCACACAGGTAGTCGAAGAGCACTCTAGTAAAATTTCCATATCACACTCAGATTCATCAATGGGTTCTTAGTTTGTGCTCCCTCTTTTATGACACACCATTTGAAACAACTATCCCCTCCAAGTGTTTATTCATGTGTGAATAATTTATATATTTTGAACACCCCATAACATTAGTTTACCTGTTCCTGCTGGAATAGGAGTATATGGAGGTGGAGGGGGTACACCAGGAGCTATGACATTGGCTAATGGTACTAGACCTGCATTGTTGTAAGCACCTAAAATAAAAACATAATAGGAAAAGATATAATTTATTATCATTTTGTGGTCAG
This sequence comes from Lasiurus cinereus, assembly GCA_011751065.1. NCBI lineage: Eukaryota > Metazoa > Chordata > Mammalia > Chiroptera > Vespertilionidae > Lasiurus > Lasiurus cinereus. The sequence goes on from JAAGEH010000012.1 coordinate 2,050,604, forward strand.
GAGTTCAACTATATTAGTGCATCTATATAATTTATTTTTATTTTTTTTTAATATATTTCATTGATTTTTTACAGAGAGGAAGGGAGAGATAGAAAGTCAGAAACATTGATGAGAGAGAGACATCGATCAGCCACCTCCTGCACGCCCCATTGTGGAGATGTGCCCGCAAGCAAGGTACATGCCCCCAACCAGAATCGAACCTGGGACCTTTCAGTCCACAAGCCGAAGCTCTATTCACTGAGCCAAACCGGTCTCGGCTATTTTTTAAAACTGCAATATAATAGAGTCACATTTTATGTGAAGGTTTGGTACTGGATTAGGTGAAAATAGATCAAATAACATAATTAGAGATTCTTATTTCCAACACTGCATGCTAACCCCAGGCATAAGCTCACTAAATGGCATGGCAGGCAGAACCTGCCATACTTAAATTATTATAAGTGCAGTAAGGATGCCTTTGAATACCAATTATAAAAAAGAGATTCAAAATAATTTACCAAAGAGAAAACCCATGATAATAAAGTCAAAAAATAATCTATAATTCATTTAACAAAAGGAAAATATCCTAAATAAATTGTCTGCTGCATTGTTGTAGACCAAAACACTAGTTAAGCTGATTGTGGGTAAGTTAACAAATCATAGAACATTTTATAGGTGCTTGACATTTCCCAAGTACATATACCAATACTTACTTTCAATTTAATAAGTAAAGAGCAAAATGAAAAAGTGTAAAACATGAAACTCCTTACTTGGTGTAATAGTTGCATGTGGCCGACATGGAGGTATTGGATAAGGAACGGGTTTATGTGGATTATATGTTGAAGGAGGCTAAATGGGGGAAAGGGGGGGACAAAGTACACCAGTTAGAAGTAAATCAACAAAGTACTCTGCTGGCAAAACAAAATGTATTTTGTTTTAAAATATTTAGTCCTAAGAGGCTAAAAATGCCCAGCAAAGATAATGCTACTAGACCAACACATGGTACAAATAAGGAAAATTTATTTGCTTTAAAACATGTAGTTCCTATTAAATTCCAAAGATAGACCTTGCCCGAGATTGTCACAGAGGTGTTTTATTTTCATTTCAGCATCAAATCATCTCCAGTGAAGGATCAGATCTTATCCCAAACATCAATTTCTCTTGGACCTGCCTAATTCAAGAATTCCTACCTCTTCCTATGTAACAAAAGAAATCCACTAGCTTTTGGAATTAAAGATACCAAAGAACCTTCAAAAATCTTCCTAACTTATTATGAATGCATTCATCTTACCCTCTTTTTCCCTTTTGAAAGTCAAAAACAAAGAACAGTTTTCTTTAGCATTCAACATGCTCCCAAATGTAGCAGAATGTAGCCTGAAATTATGAATTCAGTATTTTAGTCTTTTTTTGCCTTTTGAAATCCACAAACCTTATATCTTTGATGGAACGTATATAAATAATAAAGAACTTAAAAGATCTTCTCTAGAGAAGTAGAGGTATCTGAAAAGCTAAGCCAAATATTGTACTTTCATACACACACACACACACACACACACACACACACACACATACAGAGAGAGAGAGAGAGAGAGAGAGAGAGAGGGAGGGAGGGAGAGAGACTCATATGAATGAGCAAGCACACCTGCTAAAGGGAGCATATACTTATATTCTTGATGCAGAAGGGCTCTCTACTGACAATAAAAGACCCAGATTCTTTCTAGCTCTCATAATGGCAATCCTGTATGATGTACTGGTCTTGTGCAAAAATTATGATCTGTAACTATTTTTCTATAAACAACTGCCATGGGAGTTATCAGGTGGACAGGAAGGAACTGCTAGGTGGCCATGTGGAGGCCTATAGTACTTCAATTTTAATGATCCTTCAAGCCTCCAGTTGTCTTCTATTCAATTTATATTCCAATCAATTATTATCACTCCCTTGAAAATATTCTTAATCTCCTTGCTCTGTCTTGTTTTACTAACACTAACACTAACACTAATACTAATTTTCCAAACCATAATCTTAAAGTGAACCCTCCATACTTAATAACTCCAAAGGAACAGCTAAATGTGGCAGGAGAAAAAAATAAAAACAAATTATGTGTTTTCACTTTAAAACAAAACATTAAATCAAAAGGGCCCTTCAGTATAATTAACTAATTATACTATAATGTCTTAAGCCATGCATTTTCTGAGGGATTTTATAATACTTTGAACTTCCCAAGACACAAAAAAAGAATTTATGCTTTGAATAGACAGAAAACAACATCTAAGAGTTTCATCATTCAATTTCTAAACATACCGGTTTAGATGGTCCAAGAATCCGTGCAGCTATTCCTTTGCCTTCATTGATACATTCTTCACCATCTTTTTTCAAAGGGGTTCCCTATAAAAAAGAAAGAATTAAGACTTTTAAGAAACCCTAAAGCAAAAACAAAACAAAAAAACCCTCACTATATAGCAATATCTCATTTTTATTGTACTTTTCATTTATTGCACTTCACAGATATCACATTTTTTACATCAAAGGCAAATCTCCAACAAAATGACTAAGACTTGCTTTATTGCAGCACTCCCTTTATTGAAGTGGTCTGGAATGAAACCCACAATATCTCTGAGGAATGCCTGTATTATAGTGAAGAAAAGGACCTGGTAGGCATTTAAAGACTTGGATTCCAGATTCAATCCTGCCCTGGGTACATGACTGATCACTCCTCTGCCACGGAACCCTCAAAACAGATCAGGGGTCCTCAGAAGTACACACATAATAAGAAAACAGGATAAACCACACTTTAATTATTTTCCTTCCCAACAGTGGCAACCAGAAATAGACTTCCAATGCTATAGTATATGTAAGAATTCAAAGAGTACCTATATTACAGTTGAAACATGATGACAAAAAAATGGTGTTCTCTATAAGCATTAAGCATGATAGTTTATATTGTACAAGAGCAAATGAGACCTCACTCAAGGCTGCTATAATTAACAGACCAGAATAAGTTGACTATTACACTGTGTCACCCTAATAATATGTGTCCCTAAATGGTTGGAAATCAACTTCTAGGATGGTGCTCAGTGATCCTCACCTCCAACATTCTCTGTTCAATACTCTTCCAGAATGAACAGAACTAACCTGTGCAACACACTGGGTATTTCAGAAATGATGGCTTTTGAATTCCAAGGCTAAGTCATACAAGACAACACATATTCCACTTATCTTCTCCTAGATAATTGGTTCAGGTGGAAGTCAGCTGCCATGTCATGAGGTATTCAACTAGCACTATGGAAAAGTCCTTGTGATAGAGAACAAAGACCTCCTTGTCAACAACCTACACTAACTTGTCAGGCATGTCAATGAGTCCCTTTGGAAGTATAGTCTGGAGCTCCAATTAAGCCTTCAGATAACTGCAGCCTCATGAGAATTCCTGAGCCAGGGCTAAGCTAAGCCATTCACAGATCCCTGATTGATAGCAACTATATGAGATAATAAATGTTTCCTGTTTTAATACACTAAGTTTTAGGGTTATTTATAACACTACAATAATAAACACCATTCTTTGTGTTTTGTTAACTTTATTATTTTTTATTATTTTCTAAATCTTTATTGTTCAGATTATTACATTTATTTCTCTTTTTTTGCCCTTCATAGCTCCCCTCCACAGGTCTCCCACCCCTTCCTCTGCCCTTACCTCCCCCCCCCACCATTGACTTCATCCATAGGTGTATAATTTTTGTCCAGTCTCTCCCTGCACCCCCCTCACCTCTTTCCCCCTGAGAATTATCAGTCCAATCCCTTTCTGTGCTCCTGATTCTATTATATTCACCAGTTTATTCTGTTCATCAAATTTTTAATTCATTTAATTTTTAGATTCACTTGTCGATAGATATGTATTTATTGTTCATAATTCTTTATCTTTTACCTTTTTCTTCTTCCTCTTCTGGAAGAGTACCTTTCTGCATTTCATATAATACTGGTTTGGTGTTGATGAACTACTTTAGCTTTTTCTTATCTGTGAAGCTGTTTATCTGCCCTTCAATTCTGAATGATAGCTTTGATGGATAAAGTATTTTTGGTTGTAGGTTCTTGCTATTCATCACTTTGAATATTTCTTGCCACTCCTGTCTAGCCTGCATAGTTTCTGTTGAGAAATCAGCTGACAATCATATGAGTGCTCCCTTGTAGGTAATTAGCTGTTTTTCTCTTGCTCCTTTCAATATTCTCTCTTTGTCTTTTGCTCTTGGTATTTTAATTATGTGTCTTGGTGTGGTCCTCTTTGGATTCCTTTTATTTGGGGTTCTGTGCACTTCCTACACTTGTAAGTCTATTTCTTTCACAGGTGGGGGAAGTTTTCAGTCATTATTTCTTTAAATAGGTTTTCAGTATCTTGCTCTCTCTCTTCTTCTGGTACCCCCAGAATTCTGATGTTGGTTACATCTGAAGTTGTCTCAGAGGCTCCTTACATTATCTTCACATTTAAGATTCTTTTTTCTCCTTGCTTTTCCAGTTTTTTTTCTGATTCTTTCTATTTCAAATTTTTGTCTTGATTCTTGCCTTCCTCTAGTATGCTGTTAGGTCACTGTATATTTTTTTATTTCAGTCAATGTACGTTTAATTTCTACTTGGTCCTTTTTCATCTTCTCTTGGATTTCGCTAAATTTATCTATCATTTCTAGGAAATTCTTGAAAAACCTTATAACCGTGGTTTTGAACTCTATATCCAGTTTTTTTTCTCCTCCATTTCTTTTGTTTGTGATCTCTTCCTTTGTCTCTGTATTTTCACTATGCCAGGAGAACTTCTATGTTAAATTCAGCCTTACGATACCAGACTTACAAAACTGCAAAAGCCTCTCTGTTGAGCTTGGGAGGGGTGGAGTCTCAGGGCTTAACGACCGCCTTGCCTTCCAGTTGGCCCCGCCCTCCACAGCCCCTGACTCTCATGAGACTGGGTAATCGCTGGAGCGGTCCTTGTGCGCACGCGCCCACAGTGCCTCTAGAGCGCAGCCTTTCCAGCTCCCCTGCGCTACAGGACCACACGTGTCTAGGTCCCCAGGGTTTTACCCGAAACAGGGGCTTAGTGGAGTCAGAAGTGGCACAGTTGGGAGGGTCTGTCTCCCGCCCACTCGCAAAAGCCAGCGGCACAATCAGCAATCTGTCCTCTGCGCAGTGCCGTGCGCCACCAGGCCTCTGATCTTTTGCGACTCCCCTAAATTTCCGTGCACCTCTCCCTTTTCACTGTCCAAACTCCCCCCGTATGAGTTTCGGCTGGATCTGGGGTTTAGTGTCATAAGATAAGGGGTTCAATGCCTTTGAGATTCTCCGTTTCCCTCCTGCCAGAGAAAACCAGCCAGGTATTCCGGCACCCGCTCTCTCCACGCGCGTGTCTCTGTACCTCAGCTTTTTGCAGCTCCTCTGGGTCTCCGTGAGCCCCTCTCCTTCCCTCTAGCTGTAGAACTTCCACTCAGCCAGCTTTCCTGTGGTTCTGGAGATGTCTGTTCTGTCTTTTAGTTGTAGTTTTGAAATTGTTGTGCTAGGCAGCAGTTTAGGTGCTCACCTATGCTGCCATTTTGGATTCTCAAACACCATTCTTTGAAACAGCTTACAAAGAAGCTTAGAAATTTAAGCTTTATTTATCTTCTACAAAGGATGATATAAAAACAAGTTTCTTTCTTATAAGACTTCTCAGAGCCTTTATTAGACAACTAGAGGCCCGATGCATAAAATTCATCCACAAGGAGTAGAGGGTGGTGTACCTCAGCCCAGCCTATATACTCTCCAATCTAGAACCCCTTGAGGGATCTCTGACTGCCCATTTAGGCCTTGATCCCATCGGGGATCAGGTCTAAATGGGCAGTCCCACATCCCTCTCACAATCCAGGACTGCCGGCTCCCAACTGCTCACCTGCCTTCCTGATTGCCCCTAACTGCTTCTGCCGGCCAGCCTGATCACCCCCTAACCACTCCCTGACAGCCTGAATGATGCCTAACTGCTCCCCTGCCAGCCCAATTGCCTGTAACTGCCCTCCCCTGCAGGCCTGGTTACCCCTAACTGCCCTCCCCTGCAGGCCTGGTCCCTCCCATTGTTCCCCCTGCAGACCTGGGTTCCCTCCAACTGCCCTTCCCTGCAGGCCCATTCACCAACTTCCCTCCTTTGCTGGACTGGTCAACCAATCACTGCACTCCCCTGCAGGCTTGATCGCCCCCAACTGCCCTCTCTTGCAGGCCTGGTCCCTCCCATCTGCCCTCCCCTGCTGGCCATCTTGTGGTGGCCATCTTGTGTGTTGGAATGATGGTCAATCTGCTTATTACTCTTTTATTACATAGGATAGAGGCCTGGTGCATAGGTGGAGGCCAGCTGGTTTGCCCTAAAGTATGTCCCAGATCAGGATGGGGGTTTCCTTGGGGTGTGGGGCAGCCTGGGCAAGGGGCCTGTGGTGGCTGGAAGGCTGGCCACACCCCCAGCAACCCAAGCGGAAGCCCTGGTATCTGCAATTTATTTATTTTCTACAATTGAAACTTTGTAGACTGGAGTGGAGCCAAGTCTCCTGCTTGCTCTGAGGTGGTAGCCATTTATGTTGGGATTTATTTATCTTCTATAATTGAAACTTTATAGCCTTACGTGGAGGCCAAGACAGGCCAGGGCTGCAGAAGCTTGGCTTCCTCCATTGCCGGGAAAACCCAAGCCTCTTGCTTGCTGCAGCTCCGTGGCCACAGCCATCTTGGTTGGTGTTAATTTGCACACTTTCTCCTGATTGACTGGTGGGTGTGGCTTGTGGGTGTAGCAGAGTGATGGTTCATTTGCATATCACTCTTTTATTAGATAGGATGAGAATTTCCAGGAAAAAAATATTCCATGTAGTTTTTCAAACATACTTAACTGTGACACTGTCTGAGGAATACTGAGAGATGATCTTTTACTAAATGTAAATCAGTGCTTTTAAAATACTTGGAAATACAAAAAAAGCAAAATCATCTTCTTTGCTATTTGGCTTGTTTTTCTATATATTTTAAAGAAATACTTTAATGTACTTTATATATCAACTTTCAATATATGAATTAAGTTACTGACAAAACAAAATTCCTTTTCTTTGTAGAAGCCTCATTAACTTACATTTCCTTTAAATATCATAATTATGGTATAATTCATATTTAGCCACAAGAAGTTTCAGATATAGCTATAAAGGTATGCTTACTGGGAAAATTCCATTTATGCGACTAGGTTTTCCTTTGGGATATGGATTTCCTGGGATTGTTCCACAAGAAGATATCATAGCATGAGGAGCTTTGCAGCCTCCTTTGAAAGCCTGTAACATAAAAAAGAGAGTGGTAAAAAACACACACACAAATAAATTTATAAAATTAAGTATCCTGGACTTTGCAAAGTCTTGCTATAAAACATGAATTAAGGAACAGTATCCCATTCAATCTGTTCTTATATCAATCAGCACTAATAATGGTAAACATAACCAAAATTTAATAAGTAAAAATCACTTTACTTAAATTGAGTTACTAAAATGGTAACAAAGTTTTTAATGTCACAACTAAGACTCAAAGATATCTTTACAATGCATTAGTAAACTGTGTGCAAAAATGTCCATTTACTATTGAATATGTTCCATTTTTCCAGTGACCAAGAAATAATATTGTCCAATTCTATAATCACCAACCTCATGTTACAGACAATGCACAGAGATCACTTAGATGAAAGAAACATGGTTTTCATTCTCAGGAAATTTATAACTTAAAGGAGTAAACAGAAACAATTAACATGGGGCATGAGGTGTCTAAAGAACTGTAATTTTAAAAAAAGCAGAGTGTTCAATTTAATGTTACATAACTTTGATATATATTGAGGGATGAGATTTGGGTTATGATTTAATATTTTATCCCCAGCTTCTAAAACAATGCTTAACACATATTGAGTTACTGACCAATAAATACTTAGTAAGTGAATGAAAAATACTATATTAGGTGACATACATTCCAATAGATTTATACTATATTATAGAAATATCAAGTTATATATAAATAGTTCTACTTAACAATATGTATGATATTCTATATATTGTTGCAGAGATACATTAGTTGTATACACTGTGTGGCCAGATTATTACGATCTCTGAACACATAATAATCTGGCCACTCAGTATATATCCTATATAATAAAAGGCTTATATGCAAACTGTCCCCTTGACTAGGAGTTCAACCAACAGGCAGGCCGGCCAACCACCCTACCTCTCCCCCACATGGCCAGGCTGGCCAAACCCCACCCATATATGAATTCATGCACCAGGCCTCTAATTATACACACACATAAACACACACTGAATGGCCAGATTATTATGTGTTCAGAGATCATAATAATCTGACCACTCAGTGTAAATTCATTCACACATATCATTAGCTATATAATTCAGCCTACTACTAATACCCCAATCCTAAAAATCATCAATTTGTGAATATTATGAATAGTACCAGAATAAATGCCTTTATATATTAATTTGTACTTTTCTATTTATTGCCACAGAATAACTTTCTAAATAGGATCTGTGGGTTAAAAGATGTGAACATTTTAAAAGCTCTTCAAATTTACCTTCCAGAAACACTGTACATTGACCAGAGGGACTATTCCACAGAACACTCAGACCTAGATTATTTCTGAGACAGAAATGACATGATCAGAATGCTTTATTAGGAAAAAAACTACAGCAGAAAATTCTTGATGCCTTAAAGAACTTAGTCAAGGAAACCAATGAAGAACTTATTAAAGTAAAAAAATACGGGCTTCACAGAAAGGGAAGTCCTCATAACTTTTGGCTATAAAAACCAGTCAGCATTGTGGCTTAGTGAGGAGGGCTGCTGGAGTCCCAGGCAGTTCCCCTTAAAGGGCTTGTACCTAGACTTACTCCAACTCACACCTTCTGAATCCTAGTGCCAGGGAAGCAGCTTGAAAGGAGCCAGGAATATATGAGAAGAACTCAATTGTTTAGTATCAGGCAGAGAACTGAAGGATCAGCTTTCTGCCAGAGAAAAAGTACTGACAGAAATCACTGTTCCTTTTTCTGAAACATTCCTTCTCTCCAAACAGAGCGAGCAGGTGGGCACCGTATCTGAATCTCCATCAACCTAGCTAACACTGTCTGCCCTAACCTGGGGATTCCCTAAGACCCCACACCACCCAATTGTCAGCCCATCTTAAATATTTCCAGTGGATTTTCCATTCCAATGGTCTCTCTTGCCTCATGCTTCAGACTTCACTCACACAAGCAATGTCTGGCTTATGTTTATGCTATACCTCTTGCTAAGTGGCCCCAGGCCAAGCACTAGTGGCTGCTGGACTTGGTTCACAGCTTGGCCTCTCCTGGGCACCTGCAATTCCAAGACAAGTTAACAGCCATCTGCAAATCACTTGGTAGCTTGAGCTAGGTGGCCCCAGGCAAGGCACATGTATTAATTGACCTTGCACCTCCTGGGAAGACCCAAAGTCAGTGCACTCAATGCATCACTTCAGATCACACCAGATTACCACTCTACCATCTGGACAAGGGACATACTCAGGTGCGGACTCCAGGAACACCAAAGCCCCAGTAAAGCAAGTCCTGCTCTGTAGGATCAACATCATTGTAGTCACAGAAGGTACTTGGAGCCAATTCCTTCCAGTGACAATAGCATTTGTGGCTCCACTACAGCAGAACAGTGCACACAGCACATACAGGGGTGCATCTGGAACACCCAGCTCCTATGACTGGAGAGGCTGAGCCAGCGCCCTACAGGATAAGGTCACTCTATCAACTCCAGGAGATGTAGCAACTCTACCTAATTAATAGAAACAAACGTAGGGAAGCACACAAAATGTGGAGACAAAAAAACAGGTTCTAGAGAATCCAAGATGGCAGCATAGGTAAACACCTACACTGCTGCCTAGCACAACAATTTCAAAACTACAACTAAAAGAGAGAATGGACATCATCCAGAACCACAGGAAAGCTGGCTGAGTGGAAGTTCTACAGCTAGAGGGAAGGAGAGGGGCTCACGGAGACCCAGAGGAGCTGCAAAAAGCTGAGGTACAGAGACACGCGCGTGGAGAGAGCGGGTGCTGGAATACCTGGCTGGTTTTCTCTGGCAGGAGGGAAACGGAGACTCTCAAAGGCATTGAACACCTTATCTTACGACACTAAACCCCAGATCCAGCCGAAACTCATACGGGGGGAGTTTGGACTGTGAAAGGGAGAGGTGCACGGAAATTTAGGGGAGTCGCAAAAGATCAGAGGCCTGGTGGCACGCACGGCACTGTGCAGAGGACAGATTGCTGATTATGCCGCTGGCTTTTGCGAGTGGGCGGGAGACAGACCCTCCCAACTGTGCCACTTCTGACTCCACTAAGCCCGTTTCGGGTGAAACCCTGGGGACCTAGACTCGTGTGGTCCTGGAGCGCAGGGGAGCTGGAAAGGCTGCCCTCTAGAGGCACAAGGACCGCTCCAGCGATTACCCAATCACGTGAGACTCAGGGGCCGTGGAGGGCGGGGCCGACTGGAAGGCAAGGCGGCCCCTTAAGCCCTGAGACTCCACACATCCCAAGCTCAAAAGAGGCTTCTTTGGTTTTGCAAGTCTGGTATCATAAAACTGAATCCAACACAGAAGTTCTCCCGGCATAGTGAAAATGCCAAGACAAGGGAAGAGATCACAAACAAAAGAAATGGAGGAAAAAAACGACTGGATATAGAGTTCAAAACCACGCTTATAAGCTTTTTCAAGAATATGCTAGAAAAGTTGGATAAAGTTAGCGAGAGCGTAGAGGAGATGAAAAAGGAACAAGTAGAGACACTGACTGAAATAAAAAACATTATACAGAGTCCTAACAGCAGACTAGAGGAAGGGAAGAATCAAGTCAAAAATTTTAAATATAAAGAAGCAGAAAACATTCAACTGGAAAAGCAAGAAGAGAAAATAATCCAAAACTGTGAAGGTAATGTAAGGAGCCTCTGGGACAGCTTCAAGCGTACCAACATCAGAATTGTGGGGGTGCCAAAAGAAGAGAGAGAGCAAGATACTGAAAACCTGTTTAAAGAAATAATGACTGAAAACTTCCCACATCTGGTAAAAGAAATAGACTTACAGGTCCAGGAAACACACAGAACCCCATATAAAAGGAATCCAAAGAGGAACACACCAAGACACATCATAATTAAGGTACCAAGAGCAAAAGACAAAGAGAGAATATTAAAAGCAGCAAGAGAAAAACAGTTCATTGCCTACAATGGAGCACCCATACGACTGTCAGCTGATTTCTCAACAGAAACGATGCAGGCCAGACGGGAGTGGCAAGAAATATTCAACGTGATGAATAGCAAGAACCTACAACCAAGAATAATCTATCCAGCAAAGCTATCATTCAGAATGGAAGGGCAGATAAAGCGCTTCACAGAGAAGAAACAGCTAGAGTTCATCAACTCCAAACCAGTATTATATGAAAAGCTGAAAGGTACTCTTTTAGAAGAGGAAGAAGAAAAAGGTAAAAGATAAAAAATTATGAACAACAAATACGTATCTATCAACAAGTGAATCTAAAAATTAAGTGAATTAAAAATTTGGTCAACAGAATAAACTGGTGAATATAAGAGAATCAGGAACACAGAAAGGGAGTGGACTGATAATTCTCAGGGGAAAAGGGGTGAGGGGTGTACAGGGAGAGACTGGACAAAAATCATGCACCTATGGATGAGGTCAATGGGAGGGAGGTAAGGGCAGAGGGAAGGGTCAGAGCTGGGTGGAGGGGAGCTATGGAGGGGAAAAAAGAGAAACAAATGTAATAATCTGAATAATAAAGATTTAATTTAAAAAAATAAAACAGGTTCTAAATGAAACAGGATAAATTTCCAAAATAAGAAATTTTCAAAATAAATTAAATGGAAGCAAGCAAACTACCAGATACATAGTTCAAAACAATGGTTACAAGAATGCTCAAGGCACTTATTGAGTGAGAGCTTCACAGAACTTAGTAAAGCAGATACATTCTTTTAAAGATCAAAAAGAAAATTAGGATATTTACTCTATTTCTACTGAACTTGTACTGGAGGTTTTAGCCAGGGTAATTAGATAAAATTATATATATATCTTCTATAATGTATATAGAAATTCTTTTTCAACAGGATTTTCAACATCATGAAAACGGCCACAGGAAGCAGTCAGAAATGAAGGATATACTGATTGAAATAAAGAATAATTTACAAGGAATTAATTGTAGAGCAAATGAAACTGAGAGTCAAATCAGCAATTTGGAAAATAAAGAAGCAAAAATCATTTAATCAAAACAACAAAAAGAAAAAACGAATCCAAAACAACTGAAGATAGAGTTGAGGAAGGATAGTAAGAAGCGCAGAAAATTCCGTGGCAAGTGGAATGAGGAAACTGACATAGATAGCTGAACAAAATGGTCAAACAATTTATAGCCAGATACAAAAAATTACCGTTCTAGAGATAACATCTAGGCTTCAGTTGTACTTCCATTCCAGTCCAGAAAAACTGATGAATACTCTATTGAGAACCTTCCCTAAAACATTCCTAAACTCTCAACCTTACACCATCAAAATGGAGGTTCTAGCACATGCTCTCCCTCCCAGAAGTATACCCACATCTTTCCCTTTCAAAGCCTATTTTTCCCCTACAGGCATGCATCAACTAAACTCTAATAGATCCCACAAGACTTGCAACCAGGGGAGCAATGAGCAGCAGCAGCTAATTCCAGGCAAGCCCCGAGACTGTCTCCAAGGTCCCCTTTCTTTGACCTTCCAGTGAGCTGACAACAGTCCAGCCCAAACATTTATTTCCTATAACATTTCTAGATAGCCAAAGCAGCCTCTCCTGGGTTCTCGTATTGCTTCGTCTATCCTAAGCCCTTCCTTCTTTCACTGTCACTAATTTTAATAAATGTACTCTCAAAATCATCTGAACTCATATTATGAAATCTTTTCTGCACAAAATTCAGAACCCACACACCACTGGCCAGCCCTAGGAAGAACTGCTGCAGGCTGGACTCCTTTCCAGTGATAGTGTAGAGAGCCTCTGGAACAACTTCAAGTGTGCCAACATTGTATCATGGGCGTATCGGAAGGAGAAGAGAGTGAGCAAGAAATTGAAAACCTATTTGAAGAAAAATAAATGATAGAAAACTTCCCTAACCTGGTGAAAGAAATAGATGTAAAAGTCCAGGAAGCAGAGTCCCAAACAAGATGTCCTTAAAGACAACCACACCAAGACACATAATTAAAATGCAAAAGGTTAAAGACAAAGAATCTTGAAACCATCAAGAAAAAAAGATTAGTTAGTTACTTATAAAGGAGCTACCATAAGACTGTCAACTGATTTCACAACAGAAATTTTGCAGACCTGAGAGAATGACAAGAAATATTCAAAACAATAAAAAGCAAGAACCTATAGTAAAACCTCAATATAACAGACTAATTCAGGTGAAGAGGTGTCCATTAAAACTGAAAGTATGTTACATAATAAAGTACTTTTTACAAATGCATATGTTAAAAAATTAACAAATTACTTATGTAAAAACATTTGTGTAATTAAAATTATTTATGGAAAGTTTAATTTCACAGAGAAGTTTTCTTCTTTTTTTTTTTAATTAATTTTTATTAATTTTTTATACATATCTCCCCATTGCCCCCCCTCCCTCCCAGGCGTACCCCGACCCCCCAGTGTCTGTGATCATTGGTTATGTTTATAAGCATGCATACAAGTCCTTTGATTGATCACTTAGTTACCTCACCTAACTTTAATCTTTCTGCTATAATTTCACAGTCTGTTTGATGCTTTATGATTTTTGTCCTCCTGAGAATTATCAGTCTACTCCCTTTCTGTGCTCCTGATTCTATTATATTCACCAGTTTATTCTGTTGATCAGATTTTTAATTCACTTAATTTTTAGATTCACTTGTTGACAGATGTGTATTTGTTGTTCATAATTTTTTTGTCTTTTACCTTTTTCTTCTTCCTCTTCTAAAAGGGTACCTTTCAGCATTTCATATAATACTGGTTTGGAGTTGATGAACTCCTTTAGCTTTTTCTTCTCTGTGAAGGTCTTTATCTGCCCTTCAATTCTGAATGATAGCTTTGCTGGATAGATTATTCTTGGTTGTAGGTTCTTGTTGTTCATCACGTTGAATATTTCTTGCCACTCCCGTCTGGCCTGCATCATTTCTGTTGAGAAATCAGCTGACAGTCGTATGGGTGCTCCCTTGTAGGTAATAAACTGTTTTTCTCTTGCTGCTTTTAATATTCTCTCTTTCTCTTTTGCTCTTGGCATTTTAATTATGATGTGTCTTGGTGTAGTCCTCTTTGGGTTCCTTTTCTTTGGGGTTCTGTGTGCTTCCTCGACTTGTAAGTCTATTTCTTTTACCAGATGTGGGAAGTTTTCACTTATTATTTCTTTAAACAGGTTTTCAGTATCTTGCTCTCTCTCTTCTTCTGGCACCCCCACAATTCTGATGTTGGTAC